>JAODAL010052854.1:0-25695 GCA_025379985.1 Phyllomedusa bahiana
CTGTCGGCCCCCTCCACCCCTGGGCTGCCATGTTCCTTTCTCTGTGGCTCCTGTTTGAGGATTGCAGCAGCCTGTGTCTTCGCTGCTTGTATTCTTACCCGTCCCGGTTCCTGTGTCCCTGCTGCTACGAGTGTTGTTGCCTGGCAGCGATGCCCATCGGCACTTAGTACTCACCAACTCTCGCTCCTGCTTCCCGGTGTCCGGTTCGCGCACTGGCACCCCTTAGAATGCGCGCGCGGCTCTGCTCTGGTATTTAAAGGGACAGTGTCCCAATTCCCTGGCCAGTGACATTTCCCCTTCTGACATTTTTCCTACCCTTTCTCCAGCATCAGTTCATTGTTTTGTTCATCAGAGCTCCTGACCTGCTCCTGGGTTCTACTGTTCCATAGTTAACCCTTGAGATGCCTGTAGTCAGTTTGTGTTGTCCATCAGAGCTCTTGACCTCCTGACTGCTGTTACTTGTTGATCTTGCACCTGTTATTCCTGCCGTTGCACCTGCTCAGTTATAACTGCTGTATTCCTGCCATTGCATCAGTCCACTACTATCTGCTGTTATCTGCAGCTGTACCTGTCTGCTACCCTCCTGGGACCTCCTACAGCTTTATACCTGCTACCATCGCTCCCAGTGTCCGGTCTCACTGTGCTGTCACCGCGGGAAGCCACGTCAGGGGTAGCAACTTGGAGGTTCCCCGCAACAAAGTCTGTCCCGGCCTTGCGGCAGACTCCGGTGAAGACCGGGGGCCCCTTAGACTCCGCTCCCTGGCGTGGTCTCCATTTCTACCATCTTCGCCCACGGTGATCACAGAGGATCCACACCTGTTAAGCAACGATCGATGTGTATGTGTCATCGCTGGATCATTACACTGCTTATGTGCATACAGTCTCATTACAAATGGTAGGTTACGACATATTGTTTGCGTTCTTGTTCTCTAAACAGGCCTATGTTGAACAGGCCTTAAAGGGGTTGTCTCACTACATTGATTCATCTTACCTCAGTCCTGTTTTCACGGTTTCATTTTTGAATGCAGAGGCGTTATTACTGGCTTGTACTGGTCTGCAATGACGGGCTGTTGAGGACACCAGGTCTGTAGCTATAGTGACCAGCACTGGCAGCCCATGAGGAGAGATCAAACAGGTCTGTAGCTATAGCGACCTGAGGAGCTGATGCAGCCCATACAAGAGGGGATATCAAAGAATAGGTAGGAAACTGTTAATGGACACATATTGCAATGTGTCTTGTTTTTGAAATATCTTTAACATAAAAACCAATCCTTGTAGTGAGACAACCCCTTTAATAAAGATTAGACTCGACTGGCAGGGCAATGACAAGAGCAATGCATAAAAGGATAATCTTTTTCTGCACCTGGTAGGTAACCGCTTTCTTCACACTTAGTGGGCCTGGAAGAGAACTGTCAAGTAATCATTACTCCCGTGCTATTAGAGCTCACAGAGGGGAAGTCAGAGAGACTAACCGGGAAGAATTGTACATAGGGAAACTTTAAAAGATTAGATAAAGAAAAAAACAACTGACCTAGTATTCCAGATGTGGTCTCACTAGATCTCTATACAGCAGGATCACAACCTCCCTCTTCCTATACCTCTAGCTATGACAAGCATTTGACTTCCTTTCCCTACTGCCTGGCAGCACTATTGACTTATTTTGAAGCTGTCAGAATTAAAGAGGATGTATCACTTCATCAGTTCGGCTGTTCTCTTGAGGCTTGATCCTCTCATTTCCTGAAATTCAGGGGTGTTTCTTCCCCTCCCAGATGGGTTTCTTAACTGAAAAGGAATGACATCATCCCCCCTTCACTGTTCATGCTGGCTCCAGTGTGTGTCCCCCCCCCTCCTTCCACGTCACTGTCCTCTCCCTATGCAGTCTTATTTTTTGTAAGAGCTGTTTACATACCTGCATTCAGTCTAAACAGTCTTTCATGAAGTCAACACTGATCTCTCACAGGTGGACGGTTGCTACAGTTGAATCCAGCACAGATCCGTCTCCCTTCATGTTTACATAAAGCACCAACACGCAGTACCATTAAGGCACTGTGGCACAATACTGCTGTTTTCTGATTATAGAGACAGCGCAGTGGGCAATGAGGAGCACTTAGCTGTATAGAGTGAAACTTTTTTTCGGTCCCCTTACACGCAGGACATTAAGGCACTGGGCACAATTCTCCTGTTTTCTGATTATAGAGACAGCTGCAGTGTCAATGAGGAGGCAGCTAACTGTATAGAGTGAAATTGTTCACAGCCCCTAATTCTGAGTGAAAGGCAGGAATGCAAGCTCTGTGAATACAGCCGTCCGGGGGGCTGAAAAGAATGTAAATTATTAGAGCCCTCAGCTAATGAAATGCAAGGAGGTGGGATCCTACCAGCACTGGAGAAGTTTGTGTACAGAAACAGAAGATAAGGAAAACTGTGAGAACAAGACAGCTTTGCTCATGACATCCAAAGTTGCTGGTTTTCACTGTCCCTTAGCCGCACCAACCCCCCCTCCCCCACCCCCCCCCACCCCCACCCCCCTCGCGGCCGTGGGGACGGCCGCAAAACCGGACAAATACCAGCCGGATGAACCGACCGGTATTTGTCCACTGCTGTGTGAACGCACCCTTAATCTGAAGGCCATTTAATGAAATGATACAACCCCTTTAAGGACCCCTAAATCCTTCTCTTTAAACATATTTATTGAGAAAAACAAATTGCTAATCCAGTAGACAAAGACTAGACACATTTGAGTGAATATAATACAATATGGTACACACTTTTAGAAAACAAAAAGAAACCATAACCTGAGAAACAACATAAGGATATATGTCTCAGGAAAAAGAATGTCAAAGAGAGCGAGAACATAGATCCTTCTCTTCTATAGTCCTGGCTAAAGATGCGTCCACACGACTTATGTCTAAATACTCGTCGGATTCAGAATTCTAAAACCACGTCGTCCGACGAGTATTTTGAATCAGTCTTCAATTTGGATTTTATGTAATTTTTTTTTCCTGCTGTATCTACAGCCAGAAAGTGAGTCCATTCATGTGTATGGTTTTTGGGTGGGGTATACTGAACATGTCCTAAGTTTTTTGCAAGAACGGTGGTTTTGAAATCCGACCTCAAGAAAAGTCGTGTTGTGTGGACTACAACTCGGTTTTTCAGTTGAGCTCTATGGGGACGGTTCACAGTCATACATTTACATTTTTTAAAATTCGAATCTTCGGAAAAATTCGACTGTAAATGCTTGTCGTGTAGACGGACACAGAACTGCCAATACAATACTCAGAGGATTCCTTCTTCCTAAGTGTATTATTTTATATTTGGAAACATTGACTTGCAGCTTACATTTACCATTTATCTGGTAAAGCCAAATAATTGCTCATGTTACAGACACCCACAGGTGTCTCAGCCCTATTACACACTTTTGTGTCATCGCAGGCAGGCACACCTTACTTACCAAACCTTCTCCTAAGTCAATCTCAAACATATTAAAAAGATCAGGACCCAGAACAGACCCTTGTGATCATCAGTCACCATTCACAATGCACACCAGGAATAACCCATTCTTATCACTTTTGTACTCCCTGTTTATGTTATCTGTTGGGATACCAAGAGAAATTTATCCTAGGGATACTGGGGGTGCAGTGATGGGACCATATAGATCTATAGGGCAAACATAGTCCAAATTGGACTGTGTTTTCCCTAGTTGCTAAATGTATAACATTTTTTGCATCCAATACAATTCAAAATATGTTTACTCCTAGGCTATGTTCACGCGGCGTAATTGTGGTGCATACAGTACGGCCGCAATTACGCCGGGTGATTTGGGAGACGCGCTGATTAGCGCATACTCCCGCGGCGCAGGGGGGCCCGCAGCCCGTCGGCCTGTTGACATGCATTACTCGCGGCACGTATTTGCCGCAAGTAATTGACATGTCACTTATCTGCCCGCACGTACAATATGATCGTATTGTGCGAGCGGGGAGAGGAGGCGTAATCCATAGTTCTCTATGAGAACTATGGATTACCGTATTTTGGGCATGCATCTCGCTTGTATGAGAGCGCAAATACGTCAAAATTAGCCCGTATGAACATACCCTTAGACCTGTTACAAATGGCAGGCATTCTCCTGCTATTTCAGCTTCTCCAGCTGACTAGAGCAGATAAGCTGTTGCAATGCAACTGCCTCAAATAATTCTCATGGTCAGCTGACCATGCACACATGTGAGTTTGATTATTTAGGAGTGGTTGATTACTAACCCTCTAGAAAGCAGAGTTTCACCTTGTGGCTGGTGCTGTGTATACTGATGGCTGAGAGATTGTGTCTTGTGAGCTTGTTGCACTCAGTCCTGACTTTTTCGTTATCTATTCCCACTTGTTAGAGCCCTGTTGTCTTAGTTCTCTCTTGCTTCTGTTTTGCAGTGTGTTGAATTCCTAAGTTCTGTTTGGTAGTTTTGAACTGTCGGGGTAGGTCCAGCATAGTGAGGAACATTGGTAGGGATATTGTCATGGGTAGGACTGGGCCAAGGGTATCTGGTGTCAGGTTTAGTATTACAAAGAGGTTAGAGACTGAGTTAGGGTGTTTTTTTTGGTGTCTTGCTTCTTGATTCAAGTCATTTATCCTTCTATCAGTGCCATTGTCATTGTCTGCCTTGATGTCCATCATCCATTGGTAAGACCCTACATTAATTTTCTTTAAGCACGCTTCATATTACTTGCATGTAACTGCTGGTCGGCCTTATTTCTGTTAAAAGTTTCGTTGCTGACCATGTCAAACAGTCGTTACAAGATCTCTATGGCTGTGTCACAGTCCCACCACAGTATCTGTGAGGATAAATTTCTCACAGTATCCCAACAGATACCACAAATGGAGCACACAAACACAACCCAAAACAACACTGTGATACCTATTCTTTATCAGCTGTAAAGTATCCAAGGGTTAAGTTCAATTTTTAATAACTTAACTATGAGCTAAAATACAGAAAGGCAAGACAACAACACTACCTTCAATCAACCTGTGTGTGACATAGTCAAGTAAATCAATGAGATAAGTCTGTCACCATGCTGAGCTAACTGGCCTGTAGCTTCTTTTCTACTGCTCTTCTTGTGGATTGAAACAGCATTTACTGTTCACTATTCATCAGGAACAACATTAAAAAATGTAAAGTAGTCTTAGGGCATGTCCCCACGGCACGGTTTTTCAGCCGGTTTGCGGTTTTTCAGACCGCCTGAAAAACCGGCCAAAAATGAGCACAATTGTGCTCTATGGAAAACCCGTGCAGCAGTCCCCACTGCACGGGTTTTCCGTCGGGCGGTTTTGCCGCCGGCTAGACATTATAGAAGCAAAATCTTCCGTCCGGTTTTTACGACGGAATCTGTGCTTCTCAATGTGAAGGGGGAGGGCTTTTCTCCGCTCATCGCAGAGAAAAGCCGTCACCCCCGCGGCCGTGGGGACGGCCACAAAACAGGACAAATACCGGCCGGCAAACTGACCGGTATTTGTCCTATGCCGTGGGGATGCGCCCTTAGGGCCCTTCCCCACGGCAATGGTTTTCAGTCGGATTTACAGACTGTTTTTGGATTTGAAAACCATCTGTAAAGCGACTGTCAACCTTTTACATAAACTTAAAGGGGTTGTCTCGCTACAAGGATTGCTTTTTATGTTAAAGATCTTGCAAAAACAAGTCACTTTGTAATATATGTTCATTAACAGTGTCCTACCTATTCTGAGATATCCCCTCTTGTATGGGCTGCATCAGCTCTTCAGGTCGCCATAGGTACAGACCTGTTTGATCTATCATGATAGACTGCCAGCACTGGTTGCTATAGCTACAGACTTGGCTTCTACTGCAGCCCAGTAGAAGCCAGTAAACACGCCCCACAATTAAAAATGAAACCAAGAAAACAGGACTGAGGTAAGATGAATCAATGTAGTGAGACAACCAATTTAAATATAAAATCTGTGCAGTAGTTCACACTGCACTGATTTCCTGCCAGAAGGTATTTTACACCGCTGGCGTAACGAAAAA
The DNA here is from genome assembly GCA_025379985.1 of Phyllomedusa bahiana. Classification (NCBI taxonomy): domain Eukaryota; kingdom Metazoa; phylum Chordata; class Amphibia; order Anura; family Hylidae; genus Phyllomedusa; species Phyllomedusa bahiana. The sequence continues at coordinate 6,021 of JAODAL010052854.1, forward strand.
CTTAGAACATGTTCATCCCACCCTACCCCCTGGTTTTCGTGCGGAACAAGAACAGTTCAATGTGAAGGGGACAGCTGAATCCGCAAATCACAGACAGAAGCCGTCCCCCTTTCCGTGCAATAAAATACCGTTCGGATAATATGTCTTGTATTTTGTCATTGCCGTGTGAACGCACCCTTAAAGAGAACCTGTCACATAGTTTTTGCCCCCCTGGCTGGGGACAGAACAAGCCAGTGTCAGACCTGCTGTTTCCAGCGCTGTGTCCCTTATTCTGGAAGATGCTGTAGTTTTCGTGTATTTAATGCTCAAATCTGCAGTTTTCAGCCAGAAAGTCATTCGAAGAGTCCTTCAGAGAGTCATTTTTTTTCAAACCTGGCCAATCGGAGGCTAGCCCCGCCCACCTCAACTGACATACCTATTAATTTGAATAGGTAGAAACAGGTGAATAACTGTCAGTGGGCGGAGCTATCCTTTGGTGGGTGGAGCTAACACCTGCTCATGAATAACATTTAAGGGGTAAATGCTCTTAAACTGCTGCATCTTACAGAATAAGGGGCACAGTGCTGAGAACAGCAGGTCTGACTCTAGCTTGTGCTGCCCTCAGCAAGGGGGCACAACCTATGTGACAGGTTCCCTTTAAATTATCGAAAACACTGAAGATGCACACCCTACAACTAGAGGTTTTATCCTCCCATATTGAAGGCTTTAGGAGAGGGAGGCTGGAGGACAAAACAGCCTTATACGCTGATGATATCCTCCTTTTTTTGTCTAATACTGGCGGCTCATTGCCAGAGGCAATTAATGACATTAAAAGCTATGGTGCCTACTCTGGGTTGACAATTAATTGGGGGAAGTCTGTCATTATGCCAGTGGATGCCATGGATCAATTTACTCTCCCTGGAGATATACCACTTCTAGTGTCCCATTCTTTCCGATACCTGGGTATAAATATTTCTGTGAATTTACAGGAATTTGGGCGGTTGAATCTGGATCCATTGCTAGTTAAATTTAAAAATAAATTGGATGTCTGGCGTAAATTACCAATTATCGATAGCGGGAAGATCAAATCTGGTTAAAATGATTTGGATGCCCCAGTTGTTGTACCTCCTACATAACTCTCCAATCTGGCTCCCCCAGAGATTCTTTTTTAAAGTCAATGCTATTTTCAGAGCCCTTATCTGGGGCAGGACACATGCCCGGATAAAGCTAGAAAACTCTGCAATTGGCAAAGGACGAGGAGGGTTGGCAATTCCTAACCAGCAGTTTACTTCTTGGCAGCACAACTGCAATATATGAGAGATTGGGATGGGGAGGGGGATAAGGATTTAAACTTGAAACTATTACGCCACTATTTTAATTCTCCCAATCTTTATGGTAAACTGGAGGCAAAAACTTTTTTAGTGCACTCCAAAAAGTTTCCAACTTTATATCTGATGCATAAACTGTGGTGGAAAATACGGGTGGATTTTGGGCTTCAGGGGGCTGCACATCCTATACCGGGATTTGGAATACCCCTGGTTGTCCGAACTTTTTGTGCTTCAGGGATTTGAGTCATGGGCATCTAGGGGCCTTCAATATGTCTTCAACTGCTTAAGATCAGGGGGCTTAAAAGTTTTCAGCAATTGCAAATGGAATTTGCTTTACCGCATAAACAGCTATATAAATACTTACAGTTTAGGCACAGCTTATAATGCAGAAAAATCAGACACAATTCAAATATAAGCCAAGTTTATTCCATAGATAGGGTCAAGAACATCAAAACAACAAAGGGACTGAATATCCACTTTATAAAACTTTTGTTGCAAACTTTTTTTTCTAGAAACCCAATAGATTTAGTATAGGTGGGAAGGAGATATTGGCCCTATAGAGCCTAATATTTGGGAGAAGATACTGAGGACCATACTACTGATTTCAGCGAGTGAACAGCATCGAATTCCTCAATTATTCTTAGTACATCGAGTATACAGAACTCCTCTATTTCTACATAAAATTGGAATTAGGGCCTCCCCTCTGTGTAATAGATTCATGTGCACCCGGCCTCTCTGATGCATATGTTCTGGCATTGCCCTAAACTAGAGCGTATTTGGATTTTTATTGTCAATTGATCCAGCGTATTTTTCAATTACAGTGAAATGAATCCATATTTTGGGATATGTAGGAGACTTAACGGTTTCAGAGGCTGAGAAAGATCGCAATATCCAGGCTTTTATTGATGGCGAGGAAGTTAATAGCGACAAAGTGGCTGGATGCAGAACCTCCATCAGCACAGGAATTGTTAATAAAGTGAACTGGCTGATTGCTCTGGAGAGAGGGGTGTTATTATAAGAGAGGAGCCAAACTTAAGTATAATAAAATATGGGCTAAATGGCTGGATACTTCTGGTCTTGCTGCACCGAACTTAGTTAGGCAGAGGTTGTTGGTGTTCTCGGTGTAGATGTTGCTGGGACTGTGTCTATGGCAGTTGTGTGGATGGAGGCCGTCCGACAGCCACGTACAATTTTTATTGTGACAAGAACTGAATGTTATTAATATTGCATTGCTATGTGATTGTAATGGATATTTACTGTTCTGAATCTGGAGATGGATTTGGGAGGTGGGCTGGGTTGTGTTTTGGAGATAAAAGTTGAAATTTGGTCGTACAATGACATATACTGTATTCTGTTTGTACTACTTTATATCTGACCAATAAAAAGTTTATGGTTAAAAACAAAGAGGTTTTATCCTCGTTCTTTACAGATTTGGCCATTTCTGCCTTCTTTTGTTTGCCTCTCTCTATTTAATTTCATACAAGTTTCAGCTACACTTACAGTTTCTATGTATCTGCAGTCATCTTTCCTTCTACTACTTTTCGTTTTAATTTTCCCCGCAGTGTTTTTCCTTCCTATTAGTTTTGCTAGTTTGTTTGACATAGTCTAGATCCATAAAGGGGTTTTCTCACTGCATAGATTGGCTTTCAGCATGTAGGGAACGATAAATCAAGTCTTTTACCAAATACATTGCTCTTTTGATTTTGCCCTGGTCAAGAGATAAGAGAGATTTTATCTGCTTTGTGGTTTCTCTGGTTTTCCCTTCTATCTGCCCTTTGTCTTATCTGAGAATAAGGAGTGATATCACCAGGAGGGATGTCAGTTTGAGTGCGTTACCTCTGTAATCTTTCTCAAACAAAAAAGATTGTTTACCTTTGATAAGCACTGGTTTTCACCCCTTGGAGCTCTGTAGCTTTGTACATGATAGTCTCCTGTGGTCATGTCACTGCAATGCAAAGAGCTAGGAATACAGAGCTGATATGCTTTGGGAACACGCGCTGATTAGCGCAACTCCCAAAACACCCAGCACATTGTAACACGCACTGTACGCGCCGCAATTACACCATGTGAACATACCCTTATTGTTAGGCTATGTTCACACGGCGTCGTTTAGGATGTGTTTCGGGGCATAATTGCGAAATACATCCTGTGATAACGGTAATCATAGCTCTCATAGAGAACTATGATTGCCTGCCGTCTTCCCTGCCACGTTTTGAACGCCGGGTGAGAGAAGTGACATGCCACTTCTTTCCGGCATATACATGGCAGGGATAATGCCCTGCGCTTTAGCAGAATGTGCTGATCAGCACGCTCTTCTAAACACACGGCGTCTTAAGGCGAACACAGGTACGCGCCGCAAGACGCCGTGTGAACATACCCTTGTGGCCACATTTCAGACTTCAGTGTGGGATTAATATAACAATGTAGCAACCTCAGTGGTTCTCTGTAGAAAAGAAAGCCACAAGCGGCCATTGCAGACATTTCTTGTGAACAAAGTCTTAGGCCCTGTTCACACGACGGATTTGAATGCAGTTATGGCCGCGGGTTCCGACACGGTTTCCACGGCCAAAACCACTCCAAATCGCGCCCAGTTTGTTAACATGGTTTCCTATGGGAAACCACGTTAATACTCACACGCCGCAGGTGCGGCCTTGCCGCGCGTGTTTGAGAACTCTCCTGTTAATTCTTGACAGGGAGTCCTCAGCGTTGGTGCGCGGCTGGGCTGTGGCTGGCGGCGCGGTTTTCCCACTGCCTACTAATTTGCATGGGGGCAAACCCTCGCCGCAAGCCGCGCCCCAAACCACGCCCCACTTGCGCCGCAACCACGCCCAGCGACCGCGCCACAAACCCGCGTCGGGAAACGCGAGTTTGCGACGAGGTAAGGACGAGGTTCAGCAGCGGGAACCACGGCCGAACCCGCGGCCAAAACTGTCGTGTGCACGGGGACGAACATGGCCTGATTCCTGGACCAACAGATGGATTAATCACAGATTCCTTGCCAAGACCTGACTGCTTCTGATTACTGATTCCATCTACAGCACAGACAAAATTGTGCAAATCTGTACAACCTCCACACTCTGCATGCAGCCTGATCTTCCAGAAGGTGCTTGCTGTGCCTTTTATCCTGCGTTCTAGTCTAAAACAATTTTTTCAGTTACATCTTAGAAAAAAAGCTACTAATATGAACAACACGCAGAGTCTGGGCCTCACATTGTTCTCCCCCGCTTTTTAGGAGAGCAAGAAGGGGGCGGCAGGCACAAGCACAGCATTGAATGAATCAGTGCATTGTCTGGCCACAGTAAAAGGTTATGGTAGAAAAGTCGACTGAGGGAAAAAGTTCAACAAATATCTGTTTTATGGTTATTACGCATTTACCAATTTTTAAAATGGAGAATTTTTTTTAACCCTTAGCATGACAAGAAATGACAAATGTATTAATAGAAATATAGGCATAAGTATAATTAGCAGGAGGTGCCCCGCTCTGTCCTGCAAGGACTTGTTGCTTTGTAGTTCGTGTTGTTGGTGCTTCTGCATTATTTCCAATTAAGGAAAAGGCTTTAGCTGATGTTTATACGGGGGGGGGTGGGGGGGGGGGGGGGTGGTTTATTACCTTCCTAATGTTACAGCTCATTGATTACGTCAAGGGGAACACCTATTTGTATAACCTGTTCCGACATGGATGTTGTGCTTAGGTTATAGGTGGAAAGGATGAGATTTGGGAGGAGAGCAAATACTGTCAGAATGTTATAGATACCAAGGACGGGATAAGGGAGGAGAGCAAAACTTTTTTTTTTTAATTGAGCATGTGTGTTACATTTGATATAATAAATCTTTTTTTCCGCCTTCCAAATTTTTATTTGATTGAATACAATCCACTGGTTGACAGTTCGTTTTCTGCTGGCTTTTTTGTGGATGAGCATGGCAACTTAAACCACAAATATTGAGGGAGAGTAATTGAGCTTGTTAAGTCCTGACATTCTATAAAGGTAAGCTTTGAGGTTTTAAGTGTAACAATACCTTCTGTGTTGTTCTTCTTTTTCGTTTATTGAATTTTTATATGTCTCTTACATGTTATTCAATCATAGTAACATCACTAGAGCATCCAAAAGAAACTGCGGTCTGTGAAAGGCTATGTCTACACAGCACAGAAAAACGTCCGTATTTCCAGAGTATTGTCATTTTCCCTAAAAAACGCTGAAAAAGAAATGACTGGAAAAGAGGTCCCATAGACTTCTTTAGAAAAACTGACCTGTTGTCTCCACAGAAACGTCTTTTTTTTGATTTCTGTTTATTTATGCTAGGTCCGTCTTCGCAAAAAAACAACTTTGAGCCAGTGGCAGAAAATTTACTATTGGAGTCCATGTAAAGCCCCGGTCGTTTTTTGGCGCGTTTTTTGAAGAAATACATAGCAAACCTAATGCTGTGCATCTCTGCAAAAAAAAAACCCACCAAAAAATGCGCAAAAAACACATCAAAAACCGCACGAAAAAACGCAAATCGTGCAAAAAAAGTTTTTTTCAAGCAGCTTATTGACAGGCAGTGGACAAAAAACTCAGTTTTATGGAACGTTGTTTTAGGAATTTGGTTTTTCGGTCTTTTTATTGTCCTCCTGCCAAAAAAATAATACAGTGTCTTATATAAATGTTTTTTCCTCCTTAGAGATGAGCTAAGACATATTTAGGGGGATGTTTTTTTTGTTTTCTATGAAACAAAGGAATTCACATTTATTGTTGAAACAAAACATCCGACATGTAATTAATATACTGTAGTGATTTCGTCACAAACGTCAGCATAAGCAGCCAAACTCTGAATTGCATAAAAAAAAAATGCACTATGTCTTATTTTCAGGGGTGTCTTATTTTTGGGGAAAGAGGGTATAAGCTGACATGAATTCACGAGGGATTAAAGTGTTGGCTCGATATCAGGTCGTTTATGATTTGTTTATACATTTACCAATATCTTTATTAAGAATAATATGATCTTACAGTTAGGTTTTTTTTACATTGTATTTGTAGTTTACTGTATTTGCCTGGAAAGCCCCTGTTAAATGTATCCATATACCACTGTTACCTGATGCAGAACAAGGAGATGTTGTCTTTCAGGGTTTACTGTTTGGAAAAAAAACAGATTGCTGTGCCTATCCATAGAGCTGTATGGTGTAAAAAAAAAATAAAATGTACACCATGTCGTATATGGTGCTTTTGTTTGTTTCTTTACATGGCACCATAAGTATGACAGATGCTATACACCGAGGACTATTTTGACTTATACATTAGCACCAAAGGAAAAGATGCAGTATGAAAACAGCCTTACATTTTGCTTTTTTTTTTACTTCCTCCGCCTTTCCCTATGGCGCCTGCTGAGCTGTATGTAAACATTGCAGAGATGCTTACGTCTATAGGTGGCCTTTGCTCTCTCAGATATCTATACATTGCACAGAGTGTGACTCTGCTGTGAACATGTCACCAACTATCACTATGTGCAGGGGCATAGCTATAGAGTCTGCAGAGGTTGCAGTCGTTACCGGGTCCTGGAGCTTGAGGGGGCCCATAGGATATTCTGCCACATAAGAAGACACCAGCATCATATATGGCACATGGGCGGTGGGGACCCATTTATATATTTTGCATTGGGGCCCCAGAGCTTTAAGTTATGACTCTGACTAGGTGACACAACTGCAGATGAGAGGTCCTTTCTGTGAAACTTCTTTGAGTATCTTTGACAGGAGTGAAATCGTGACAGATACAAGACTAGGTAAGACCATCTCCAAAACGACAGATCTTTTGGTGTGTTCCCAGTATGCAGTGGTTAATATCTAGCCAAAATAGTCCAACGAAAGACAAACCGTGAACCAGTGAAAAGTTCATGGGTGCCCCAAGCTCATTGATGCATTTGGAGAGCAAAGATTAACCTGCCAGTGTCCTATCCTACAGAAAAGTTAGCTCGATGACACCACCTTATTCTGCCTAGCGTAATTGCGCCATATTGCCCCGGTCCACGGATTTGCGCTTCATACGGCGCCAATCCTGCGCAGCAATTACGGTAATCCAAACTGCTCTCATTGAGAACAGTGGATTTCCGTCGCTCCTTTGCGCCCCGCTCGGTTGCGTGAAAATCCCGCCGCGGGGGGAGAAAGTGACATTACATTTATTTTACGGGGCGCGTACGCGCCGTAAACAATGCATTGTCTTATGATGGGCCCGTGGGAGCAGCGGCGCCCGCCCTTAAGCCGCACTCCGGCCCCGCCCCCGTACCCGCCCCTTATTCACGGGTGTGGGGATGCGGATTTGGTGCGCTCAATACGGCGGCACGAGAATTCCGTCCGGGAATGAAGCCGTTGTGGAACCACGGCCTTACTGTGTACAAAGTAGCTGGAAAGTCTATGTGCGGTTATAGAAAGTCATTGGAACACAAAGTACATTGCAGTTTACTGCATTTGAGTCTGTTTCTTCAGTCTGGTTAAAGTGATCCGTGTTCACCACCAAAAGACTTTTACAATCGGTCTGAATGAAGATCACATTTTTTTTATATTAGGGGCCATTCACATTGGATTTTTTCTATGTAATACTAGGATATGTTTAGTAGTAGCAAAGGTAGAACCATGTAACGTGTACACCAAAGCATGAACATTTCTAAGATATGTTGACCCATATTTTAGTATATAATATATTATTAATCAATATCATCCGATATATGTGCTTTGAAAACATACATTTTTAAATATTTTTATACTGTCATTAAAATTACATAATGTAAATAAAAATAAAAAGTATGCTTTAGATGTATGCAAACGTATACATTTACTTTTGGATATGTCGGTCGTAGACTTCAATGTTAAAAATAGACCTATGCAAACGTATTTGCATTTTTTTGTAGGACACAAAAACCTAGCACTCCACATTTTCATGTATATCACAAAAACAGTATGCATAAGCTATGTCAAATGGAGTCAAAAGTATGCACTTTTATTTATATCTTCACCATCACATTCTATGAATACGTGAAACTATGCGATTGGATACTGTTTTGAACTAACCAAATGTATACTTAAGTTTAAAACAATTCACAAATACTTGTGGAAACCTCAATCTTTGCATGGTAGAGTGGGTTTGGAAGTGCAATCAATTCCTGTGAAGGTGATGCTTTGGCCAATGTTCTGCTGAGAAACATTGGCTCCTGGCATTCATGTGAATGTCACTTGGATATGCACCACCTACCTAATAATCACTGCAGACCATACACGCCTCTTCATGACAATATTTCCTAGTGGCAATAGCCTATTTTAGCAGTTTAATGTGCCCTGCCACACTGCCAAACTTGTTCAGGACTAACTTGAGGAACAATTTTTTGTGTGTTTGCAGTCGTATTACAGCCATGAACCTATGTCATTTATTAATAGTTGCCAACTTTTGAAAATGAAAAAGCAGGAGAGACTAGTGGGCGGCGCGCTAAACGCGGCCGCGGGCAAAAATTTTGCATTGCCACCCCATATCTTGATGGTATGCCACGCTCCTTCAAAAAGGCCACAACCTACTCCACCTAACTGCATAACGGGCTTTCTGGAAGAAAGCCAGGTAGAATGCCCTTATAGCTTTAGTAGACCCGCCCAATTAACCAGGTAGAGCCCCCTTACAGGCAGGTAGATGCCCCCTTGTAGCCAAATAGATGCCCTCTCTGTAGCCAGGTAGAGCCATATTTGTAGCCAGGTAGATGCCCCCCTTTGTTAGCCAGGTAGATGCCCCCCATTGTTTGCCAGGTAGTGCCCCCATTGTTTGCCAGGTAGTGCCCCCATTGTTTGCCAGGTAGTGCCCCCTCTGTTGGCCAGGTAGATGCCCCCATTGATTTCCAGGTAGTGCCCCCCTCTGTTGCCAGGTAGATGCCCCATTGTTTGCCAGGTAGTGCCCCTCTGTAGCCAGGTAGTGCCCCCATTGTTAGCCAGGTAGTGCCCCCATTGTTAGCCAGGTAGTGCCCCCATCGTTAGCCAGGTAGTGCCCCATGCCCCCATTGTTAGCCAGGTAGTGCCTCCATTGTTGCCAGGTAGACCCCCTATTGTAGCCAGGTAGTGCCCCCTTTAGTAGCCAGGTAGTGCCCCCATTAGTAGCCAGGTAGTGCCCCCATTGTTACCAGGTAGTGCCCCCATTGTTAGCCAGGTAGTGCCCCCCATTGTTAGCCAGGAAGTACCCCCCATTGTTGCCAGTAGTGCCCCATTGTAGCCAGGTAGTGCCCCCCCCATTGTAGCCAGGTAGTGCCCCCCCCATTGTTGCCAGGTAGTGCCCCCCTCTGTTGCCAGGTAGTGCCCCCCATTGTAGCTAGGTAGACCCCCCATTGTAGCCAGGTAACCCCCCATTGTAGCCAGACAGTGCCCCCCTAAAACTAATAAAAATAAAATAATAAAATCCACTTACCTGACCAGGCTCCTGCAGAGCGGCCAGCTCCAGCCGATCTCCTCAGCGTCACAGGGGAGTGAGTGCAGCTGCGCGTCACTTCCTCTGTGATGCTGACATGTGTGTACGGCGCACAGCGGCGCCGAACATACAGGGGGAGGAGGCAGGAGGGAGCGATCCCTCCTGCCTCCTCCCTGCTCAGCGAGGTTCCGGGCGGGTGAAGCGGGCGCAGCGCCCACTTCACCCGCCTGTGGGAAAGGACCGGTGGCGCTACTCCGGAGCCGCGGTCATTTAAAGGACCCCCGCCGCCTACTGGCGGCGGGAGGAATGCCAACTCCCCCGGGAGGGTGGGGGGGGACCCCAAATAGCGGGACCCCCCCGCCAAAAACGGGAGAGTTGGCATGTATGCATTTATTTCACATTGTTTGGAGGTGCTGACCCTTTTTATCTTTTTTGGTTTGAATAGCATAACAAAAAGTTCAGGATGTTTACTTGGGTCTCAAAATTCTCCTTATCCAATGCAAACGAGTATCTATGGGATGTGCTGGAAAAATAAGTCATATCCGTGGAGGCCCCACCACACAACATTTAGGGCCACATGTATGAAAACTATCTAGGTCTATAAGTCACTTTGTTGCCAATAGCAACCAATCAGAGCGCTCCTTTCATGTCATATAGTGCTTTGAAAAAATGAAAGGGGCATTCTGATTGGTTGCTATGGGCAACAAAGTGAATTTTAGACCTAGAAAGTTTTCATACATGTCACCCTTAGTACTTATAGGTTATTCCCATTTTGTAAAGTGATGCCATGTTAGAATATGCTATCACTTTAAGATCATTGGTGGTCTGACCTCTAGGACCCTATGGATGCTGAGAATAAGGCTATGTCTCCACTGCATTGATGCAGGACTGTGTTTTTTGTCACACTTTGTACAAAAAACACGGTCGCTTCTCGTTTTTTTTATGTCACCCATACAATTGTGTGGGAAGACGCCAAGAAAACTAAAAGTGCTGGCGTATTATACCACATGTTGTATAATACGCTGTTGCCAGAAGACGAGCGGAGAAAAGACCAGCGGTGGAGCCAGCAGCTCGTCTTTTCTATTGCCACCTATGGGGCTGCAGGGACGATTGTATCTTCGGCGCTGTTATCCTGTGCAGTGGAGACATAGCCTAAGAGTATGTTCACACGGCTTAAAATGGGATGTATCTCGCCCCGTATTTCGCACCGTACTGTGCTAAATAAGGGGCTGAAATACGTCCTAGTCATTACGGTAATCCACAGTTCTCCTAGAGAACTATGGATTACGTCTCCTCTCCCTGCTCGCACAATACGCCGCGGGGGTAGATAAGTGACATGTCAATTACTAGCGGTGAATACGCGGCGCTAGTAATGAATGTCTATGGGTCTGGCGGGTCGCCGCCCCCCTCCCCACTCCACACTGCGGGATTCGGCGAGAGCTCCCGTAGTCCCGGCGTAATTACGCCCCGCAATTATGCCGTGTGAACCCTGCCTAAGAGTATGTTCACATGGCGTATCACAGTGTGTACGTGTGCACGCCGCAATACATTGGGTGTTTTAAAAGTATGCGCTGGCCAGTGTGTACTTCTAAAGTGCTCTGTGCCGACTCCCATTCACTTTCATTTTCCCCGCTGCTCAAAGGGGTTGTCTCGCTACAAGGATTGCTTTTTATGTTTAAGATCTTGCAAAAACAAGCCACTTTGCAATATGTGTCCATTAACAGTATCCTACCTATTCTGAGATATCTCCTCTTGTATGGGCTGTATCAGCTCCTCAAGTCGCTATAGCTACAGACCCGTTTGATCTCTCATGATAGGCTGCCAGCACTGGTTTCTATAGCTACAGACCTGGCTTCTACTGCAGCCTAGTGGAACCAGTAAACACGCCCCTGAATTCAAAATGAAACCAAGAAAACAGGACTGAGGTAAGATGAATCAATGTAGTGAGACAACCCTTTTAAGCTTCTTTCACTTCTTTCTCCCGCCTTGTAATGAGAGCTATGAATTACTGTAGTTGCGGGGCGTACTTCTGGCGTATTGCAGCGCAATAACACACTGAAATACGCCAGCAAAGACGCCATGTAATCATACCCTTAAAAAGACATGATGACCAGTTGTAGTTCCCTGCACAGCTGTGCTTCCTATCAATCGACTAAAATTTAGAAGAAGTTGGCATGCCAGAGCATTTATTCTCAGGATCAGTGGGGCCCTTGCATCATAAAGTGATAAGATACAGTGCCTTGCGAAAGTATTCGGCCCCTTGAACTTTTCAACCTTTTGCCACATTACAGGCTTCAAACATAAAGATATAAAATGTAATTTTTTGTGTGAAGAATCAACAACAATTGGGACACAATTGTGAAGTGGAACGAAATTTATTGGATATTTTAAACTTTTGTAAAAAATAAAAAACTGAAACGTGGGGCGTGCAAAATTATTCGGCCCCTTTACTTTCAGTGCAGCAAACTCACTCCAGAAGTTCAGTGAGGATCTCTGAATGATCCAATGTTGTCCTAAATGACTGATGATGATAAATATAATCAATCTGTGTGTAATCAAGTCTCCGTATAAATGCACCTGCTCTGAGATAGTTTCACGGTTCTGTTTAAAACGCAGAGAGCATCATGAAGACCAAGGAACACACCAGGCAGGTCCATGATATTGTTGTGGAGAAGTTTAAAGCCAGATTTGGATACAAAAAGTTTTCCTTAACTTTAAACATCCCAAGGAGCACTGTGCAAGCGATCATATTGAAATGCAAGGAATATCAGACCACTGCAAATCTACCAAGACCCAGCCGTCCCTCTAAACTTTCATCTCAAACAAGGAGAAGACTGATCAGAGATGCAGCCAAGAGGCCCATGATCACTCTGGATGAACTGCAGAGATCTGCAACTGAGGTGGGAGACTCTGTCCATAGGACAACAATCAGTCATACACTGCACAAATCTGGCCTTTATGGAAGAGTGGCAAGAAGAAAGCCATTTCTCAAAGATATCAATAAAAAGTCTTGTTAAAAGTTTACCACAAGCCACCTGGGAGACACCAATCATGTGGAAGAAGGGGATCTGCTCAGATGAAACCAAAATCCAACTTTTGGCCACAATGCAAAACAATATGTTTGGCGTAAAAGCAACACAGCTCATCACCCTGAACAAGCCATCCCCACTGTTAAACATGGTGGTGGCAGCATCATGGTTTGGGCTTTTCTTCAGCAGGGACAGGGAAGATGGTTAAAATTGATGGGAAGATGGATGGAGCCAAATACAGGACCATTCTGGAAGAAAACCTGTTGGAGTCTGCAAAAGACCTGAGACTAGGACGGAGATTTATCTTCCAACAAGACAATGATCCCAAACAAAGCAAAATCTAAAAAGGAATGGTTCACAAATAAACGTATCCAGGTGTTAGAATGGCCAAGTCATAGTTCAGACCTGAATCCAATCGAGAATCTGTGGAAAGAGCTGAAAACTGCTGTTCACAAACGCTCTCCATCCAACCTCACTGAGCTCCAGCTGTTCACAAACACTTTCAGTCTCTCGATGTGCAAAACTGATAGAGACATACCCCAAGCGACTTGCAGCTGTAATCACAGCAAAAGGTGGCGCTACAAAGTATTAACTTAAAGGGGTTTTGCCACGATGTAATGTTGACGTGGGATCCTCCAAAATGGGTATTTAATCACTTTTTTAAATATATGTCATAACAAAAATTGCAGCCTGAGAGAGCTACAGGCTGCCTTACCTTCCCTTAGCTTCTATTAGATACGACCTGACAAGAGCTGTTGGCCGGGCTTGTGCAGAGAACACTTCTTATCTGATGAGACTGAGCTGCAGAAGCTTTCAAGGCACCGGGTAGAAATATGTTGTGTTTTGTATACAGAATCCACTAGTTGTAGTGTGATTATCTGGGTAGATCCCTGCTTTATCTGATGACAGAGAACATGAAGAAGCTTTCAAGCTGCTGTGGAGAAAAGGTGTTGTCTTTTGTATACAGAATCCACTAGTTGTAGTTTGATTATTTGAGTGAACATTTCACACGATCCCTTATGCATGGCTGTGTGCTCTGGCTGTGTTTCTCTCTCTCTCTCTCAGCTCAGCATTGCTTTGTTTACATTTGCTTCTTAGCAGATAAGGCACGTCCTGGCAAAACCCCTTTAAGGGGGCTGAATAATTTTGCACGACGCACTTTTCAGTTTTTTATTTTTACAAAAGTTTAAAATATCCAATAAATTTCATTCCACTTCACAATTGTGTCCCACTTGTTGATTCTTCACAAAAAAATTAAAATTTTATATCTTTATGATTGAAGCCTGAAATGTGGCAAAAGGTTGAAAAGTTTAAGGGGGCTGAATACTTTCGCAAGGCTCTGTATCTTAGGCTGGGTTCACATTGTGCTTGGGGCCCTGTTTGGGACCTCTGTTGAAGGTATTTGTCTGAATACCTGAAAAATGTATGCTAACAGATTCTGCAACTCATCCATAGGGAACAGCAGTGCAGTAGCACTCCGCTACAGGTATCCTGCTGGAACCCACGACCTACCCATGGAGAACAACAGCATTGCCATCATAAATTGATGGCATATCTTGGGCTGGGTTCTTACTGCACTTGGGATCCTGTTCGGACCATAGCAGAGATCCCTAGCGGGACAAAACTGAAGTCAACCTAGCCTTAATGATATTGCTTCTCCAGAACCAGTCTGTTCTAATTCCATTTTACGCTTTTCTTGATATATATCCGCCATTTTGTTCTAACTCCACTGAGGCAACTTGGTAAAATAACACGTGGTCATATCTCTTGTTATTAGTGCACAACAATTCCATTTTACAATTGCTTACTGTGAAAAGGTATCAAGACCACAAAACTTCAAAGCCCTTTACTGAAAATTTGAAAAAATTGGAATTAGAACAGACTGGTTCTGCAGAAGCGATATGCCTTTGGTTTATATGATAAAAAAGCCCTTCAAGGAATCTGCAGTTAATGCCTTGAGTCTGTATGACAGGTTGATCTTTGATTATTTGACTATGTAAAAATTTGGGATGCATGTATTTCATGCTTTATAATTATTAATATAATTTTGTGGGATTAGTAAAATGGTGCGCTTTACTAACCTTAAATAAGCATAAATATTTATAGTGCATGCTATATGTGGGAGACAATATATGTGTGTTTTTATATGGTTTCTATTAAATAAAACTATTTAAAAAAAAAAATGTATTCTGAGTATTTTTTAAACAATACTATATTTTTAATCCTGGGCAAGACTTAAACTTTGCACTTTAACAGTCTACTAGCAAATATTGTATGTATCAGCACATGTAAAGGCTTTCCATTTGTGTGGCATTATAGGCATTTATAAGAAACAGTCCTAGGAACTTCCTCATTTACCAGCTGTTTCCTTAGAGACATCAGTTGATCTCCAATAAAATCGGGCTCTGTCCTTGTACAGTGCCACAATTAGGGTGGGGCACAGAAGAGGGTACTTTTTGGAATACCTGGTTCCGAAAGTTATTGACATAGTGTTGCTGTATACCACAACCCCACTCCCGCTAGTGAGTACCCTTAATGTAATTATGGAAACAAATCCTTTAAGAGGTATTCTCACCATGTTTCACAGAGCCACTTCAAGCTTCCACTTCCTGTGTAGGCTGTAGGTTATTCTGACATTTCAGCTCTGTTAGGGCTTGTTCACACAACGTTTTGGATCCTTTTTATGGATCCGTTTTTGAGGAGTGAAAACTGCATCCAGAAAGCGGATCCGAAAAACGCAAGAGGTGATACTTTATTTGGATCCGTATTGTATGTTTTTGACTTGCGTTTTACGGATCCGCTTTACGGATGCATCTCTCTCTCTCTGTCTCTCTCTCTCGCCCATTTATCTCCCTGCACAGCCCATTCATCTCACCTCCTCGATCCTGCAGCACTTCCCCTCACCTCCCATCCATCCATCCCCCTGCAGCACTTCACCTCACCTCCCATCCATCCATCCCCCTGCAGCACTTCACCTCACCTCCCATCCATCCATCCCCCTGCAGCACTTCACCTCACCTCCCATCCATCCATCCCCCTGCAGCACTTCACCTCACCTCCCATCCATCCATCCATCCATCCATCCCCCTGCAGCACTTCCCCTCACCTCCCATCCATCCCCCTGCAGCACTTCACCTCCCATCCATCCATCCATCCATCCCCCTGCAGCACTTCACCTCACCATCCATCCATCCATCTCACTGCAGCACATCACCTCCAATCCATCCATTCATCACCCTGCAGCACTTCACCTCCCATCCATCCATCTCACTGCAGCACTTCACCACCCATCCATCCATCCCCCTGCAGCACTTCACCTCCCATCCATCCATCCATCCCCCTGCAGCACTTCACCTCACATCCATCCATCCCCCTGCAGCACTTCACCTCACCTCCCATACATCCATCCATCCATCTCCTGCAGCCACCGCTCACTGCCGATACCCCGTCCGGCCGCTGCTCACCGCCGATGCCCCGTCCAGCCGACGCTCACCGCCGATGCCCCGTCCGGCCACTGCTCACCGCCTGATGCCCCGTCCGGCCTACACTCGCCGCCAATGCACTGTCCGGCCTACGCTCACCGCCAATGCCCCGTCCAGCCGCTCACCTCCGATCCCCGTCCGGTCGCTCACTGCGCTTTTCGCAACCGCTTTCAGGAAGCAAAGTGCCGCCGTTACGTACCCAGAGTGTGGAGCGCTTTTGGACAGGTGCCAAAAGCGGACTCCATTATCTCCTATGGGCTTTCACTTGCGTAAAACACAAGAAGAATTGACATGTCAATTCTTAAAGCGGATGTGAAAAGCGCAGTGCAGGAGAGCTCTCAAAAGCGCATCGCTGATCTCCCGTGAGAACAGTGATGCGCTTTTGCCATTGAACTCAACGTTAATCACACTGACAATTGTTAGAGCTGTTTTGCGGATCCGTAAATCGGATCCGTAAAACGGATCACAAAAGCGTTGAGTGAACAATCCCTTATTCTAAGCTGATCCTGTTAGAGGGACATTGGTGATGGAAGGATTTTAACAGCAGGGCAGAAGGCCACAGAACTCTGGATTCACAGTTAGGCTTGGTCTACACAGCACAGGATTTTAGTCGTTGTGCGCTGTGTACACCTCAATAGAAAATCTATGCTTTAGTCTACACAGCATGGATTTTTTACTGCGGGAAATCAAAAATAAAAAACATCCGTCGGAATATAGGGCATGTTCTATATTCCACGGGAACACTGTCGGATTCCCACAGCCCTAATATACTGGGCCGTCAGGAATCCGAAATCTGACTGCCATTTTTTTGCGCAAACATCAAAAAAAAAATTGCCGTGCAGCGTGGTCTAGCAAAGTGAAAATGCCATTGGATTTTGTATGGTTTTTTCACTGTGCTGCGTGGATCTAGCCTTATGCTTGGTTTATATAGAGTTTTTTGACACACATAATAAATGTAGGCCAAAACCAGAAATGGATTCAAAACAAAGAAGAGGTACAAGCCTTTCTATTATACTCAGAGCGCACAACATTTTCTAGTCTATGGGCTACATTGACATAATGCTCTCCCAGGAGCCTCAGTAAATCTTAGAGGGTTATTCCTCGTCTGAGATCCTTATGGTACTTTAACCCTTTAACACAAACAAAAAAAAATATTACTCTTCATTTTTTTCCTCCTTGCCTTCCAAAAGCCATAACTTTTTTATTTTTCCACTTACATAGACATATTAGGGCTTTGTTTTTTTGCGGGACAAGATGTACTTTCCAGTGGTGTTATTCATATTACTAAACATGTATGGTTTCCGTTATGTTTTGGTGGCGTAAAAAAAATTCCAAACATTCTTTATATTTGAAATTTGCGCCATGGCGCCATTTTGTGCGACCATTAACTTTTTTGTACTAACACCTACGAACATTAGTGAGGCGGCACTTTTTGCGGGCTGAAGTGTACTTTTTATTGCTAGCAGTTTGGACTGCATGCAACTTTTTTGATCACTTTTATTCCAATTTTTAAGTGACGTAAAATGAACAAAAAACGCAATTTTGGTGTTTGGAATTTTTTTCTTCTACAGTGTTCAGCGTACGGGATAAATTATGTTATATTTTTATAGATCGGACTTTTTTGGACGCGGCGATATCAAATACGTATAACTTTATTTTATTTTATTGTTTTTATTTGTAAAATGGGGAAATGGGGGTGATTTGAAATTTTAATACTTTTTTTTTTTTTTTACACTTTAAAACTTTATTTCTTTTTTTTTTTCTACCTTAACATTGAGTCCCCCTATGGTGCTTGACCACTAGGGGGCACAATAGTTAATACAGCCTAATGCATTGCATAGGCAATGCATTAGGCTGTACCAAGATGGCATTTACCCCACTTCTTGCCTGGGGCTGGAAGTGGGGCAAACAAGAACATGACAGCAATGGAGGCCTTCACAAGGCTCCCAGCTGCCATGTCCAAGCATCGGGAGTCAGCGATCTTAGCACCGCTCTAGCTTCCTTTAGATGCCGCGGCCATCTTTGCCACGGCGTATAAACAGCGCGGACAGGCGGCCCCGCCCCCTCGCGCTGAAACCGCTGGGTGTTAGCTGCAATTAGCCACTAACACCCGGCGGCTGTGTAACAGGGTCGCGCTGCGATCCTGTTACACGACTCCTGAACACCACCCTGACGTACCCATACGTCAGGGTGGTTGAAAGGGTTAAGGGCTTGTCCCCACGGCACAAGTTTTCATTGGGATTTACAGACAGTTTTCGGATTTGAAAGCCGTCTGTAAACCGAATGTCAACCTTTTACATTGACTTTAATGAAAAATCTGTGCAATGGGGACGGTCCAAAAAACTTAGAACATGTTCATTCTTCTGCCCGATTTTCGGACGGAACATGAACATGTGGGTGCGAAGGGGAGGGCTTGAATCCGCAAACCGCATAGAAAAGCCCCCCCCCCCCCCTGCGTGCCAAAAAAAAGACCAAATTTGGTCTCTGCCATGTAAACGAACCCTAATTGTAAGTACCGAAAATAGTTGAGAGGTCTTGGTACCAATTTAAGCAATATACATCCAGGCAACACTTTCAATAAAGTGGTTTTATTGCACCCAAATGTGCAACGTTTCAGCTCAGTCACGAGTCTCAAGCAACAGTACATTGTGTCAGTGAAGCGTTTTAAATACAAGTGAAGCAAATCAATTATGAAATACATGTGTCTCAATTAACAATCAACTATTCAGTATGTGACATCATCAATAATAATAAATACATTTCATATAATATTCACAATATACATAATATACTCATAAGTGCTACAATGTGTGTCAATGAGAATGTAAATACCTGCTACAATATACATGTGTAATCGCTGCTTACATACAGACCTCGGCATTCTCTTCCTATTACTGCGCATGTCAGAGGAACAAGTATCGCGAGACTTAACCTACATCAATTCCAGACTGGAATGATGCATATCCCAACTTGTATTTTATCAACAGCGCATGCGCACTCCTTAAATGAAGGCAGCAACGGCATCTTAGAAACGGGTAAGTTACTATCATAATGAAGCAGCATATTTAAAATAATTATTGGAAAATCTCATTCATCCCCATAAGGCTGCAGACCACTACTGTGTCCTGGCGGCAATCATTTGTATATTACCCATGACAATGCCACGGCAACAGTGTATAAAACCCACAGAGTCAACGGCACCAGTCCACAGACCCTGTGGAGTGTAACGGGAACTGCCATACTAGAGGGCGCAATTTAATATAGACATATATAACAGCGCAATATCGAGAGATCCGAATACCAAGAATATAGCTGCAATCTATACAGACATCCAATTTTTCTACATCCGTCCGAACACCTTCAAATATAATGTTTCTCTAATGAATAAACCGACAGTGAAGAGGATTGTCGCAGATTACCCATATGTGTATATATTTAAAAGAATTTTATTT
>JAODAL010052855.1:0-25694 GCA_025379985.1 Phyllomedusa bahiana
TAACAAAAAACAAAAAAAATAAATAATGATCGTTACAAAAATTTGAGGCTAAAACAACAAAGAGGGGTTATTACTGATTTTATGCTTACGGTTCACTACCCTTTTCATGTTTTTCCAAAAAAAAAGTCCCTTGCCACATTACCATAGGGTTTTCTGATCACATAGCTGCTTGAAGGAGAGATGTTTGGATCTGGGCACGCAGGTTTACCTGATCCGCAGAGGAGACTCTATCTTCCCTTTGGCTACAGGGTCTTCTTATACTTATTCTATGAATGGCCAGCATATGTGATTCCAAATATTATACAGAACAATGTTCATATTTTATTTGGGTTTTCTCTGCAAATTTTCCCTGGGGAATATTGGGGGTTCTCACCCTTCAAAAGATATTATCCCGCTTACCTTTGCCTTTTGTATGAATATCCCAGCATTATTAAACAAACGATATATATATTTTTGAAAAGGGCCTTTCTCCATAAAGTAAAAAGGTTTTTTTCTGCCCATTGTGGCCCCAAAACCTCCCCAGGGGGGGGTTTAGCATCTCAAAAGGCCCCTGAATACAAAAGCAAAAAAAAGCAAAGATTTATTTTCGGGAAAAGCCTGAAGGTTTTTAAACCTTAATTCCTTTTAAATACTATAACATCTATCCATATTTTATCATATCTATCGATAAATGTTATCTAAAATTTTATGTAAACATAAAAAAACCCCTTTAAATTTATTTTTAACCCCTACAACACTTTTTCACACCCATGAAACTTTTTTTTTAAAAACTACAGCAAGAGTTTCTCTTCTCTGAGAGGGCTGAGAAAAGGGGAAGTGGTATAAAATGGGAGGGAAAAAATACCTACACAGCCCCAGATACGAGTTTTTGCTGGACTGTGACCGGTTTTTCGATTGGTAAAAGCACCCCCGTTGACTCCTGTTTACCAATCATCTGCTCTCACTCGCACTGCACTTTGGCTGCTTCCTACTCTGCCCCCCCACAAGATGCTAAAAATATACAAGGAAAAGGGTTTTAACTCTTTCCCTTCTGTCCGCTCTCCCCACGCCCGGGATTCTTATGCTTTCATAGGATTATTTTTTTTTTGAAGTGGCTAAAAATGGGGGGGGGGGGGGTTTCCCCCCACCCAAAAAAAGTTAGGGGGCCAGTCCCCTCCGTACCCCCCTAATTTAAAAACCTAGGGCATTACTTGACGGGTCGGGAAAGGATTTTATGGTTTTTTCATTTTTCCCTTTTCCTTTTTTTTTCATTTTAAAAAATTTTCCGGGGGGTTTTCACTTTTTTTTACTCAGTAATTAGATAACGAATGTGCACTTATATTTTATATAGTATATCTCTAGGGCTTATGACTAGTAACACTATCCACATTTTCCTACCAAATGTTATACTCAGATGTCATTTTATAGGTGTTTTTTCTTTAGCTTGGTCAAAAAATGTTCTGAACATGCCCATACATACGATCACTACCTGGAGCCTGTGACACATAAATGCTAATAAAGCCCATCATTTCTTAGACCATAAACCCAACTTCTGAGACTAATAAAAATAATAAAACATAAAAGTAGCAACAGTAATTGCTCTCACAAGAAAACAAAAATGTGATTATCATTGGCACAGAGATTACCTTAAGGTCTACATTCCACCTTATTTAAATGGTAATCATAAACTCCTTATTTCCCTCAAAAGAGAAAAATAGATTTTATCGCTTATAACCCGGGGAAATACAGAATATATTTTACTTTGTATAACAAGAGACAAAACCATTATAATACCAGTAACTTTTGTTAAATAAAATTGTGCATTTAGGAGCATTTAATTGTTCTAATGCAAATTATGCAGTAAAAGCACTGACCAAATAGATAAATGCACTCACTTCAGTCAGAGATGTTTTTACATTAGTAGAGTAGGATTCATTAAATGCTTTTGATGTCAAAGCTATTTCTAGGATCTGTGAGGTCTCATAAATGAATGACCAATTATCTAAATTAATATGTGCCATCACAGATACCGCTTCTTTCAAAACATTGCATTGTGTCTAGTTAATAAAAGCACTAGGAAGCTTAAAAATAAACTTCAAAAAAAAATTATTCCCGGGTGTATAAAAATATTTTTTCCCTTTTCCTTTTTTCCTTTTTTTTTTTGGGGGTGAGGGGATGGGGAAGGAGGTTAAAATGTTCCTCTAATCAGAACTATAACATCAGAAAAGGTGGGGAAAATTTCAAAAGGATATTTTTCTTTTTAAATTTTATTTGTTATTGGGACTATGAACATGTTACTGACTGCTGATAACTGTGATTAAGGCAACATGCACATGGCCATATCTTAAAGTGTGACTAAGGTAATGGTTACTAACATACACATGTGGATAAAATTGTACCCTTCCGTTAAAGAAAGAAAAACCTACAATTGTCACTCAAATACAACTGACAAAAGTAATAATTTTATGTAAAAATATTTTTTTGTTTTAAAGAAATTTTTAATCCCCAAAGTAAAAAAAAACTTTACTTTATATGTAGCATTCTTAAAACAGAGAGAAAAATCATATGCCCATGTCCCCACATTCAGCTCCATTTTAGCGGATTATAAATTTTTGAACAGGAAATATATTAAAATAAAACAATGAATATCAAACATTGCATTTTAATTTTTTGGTTCAACGGAAAAATTCCCACCCCCAAAAAAACTAATGAAATGCCTGGACAAAAAGAATGGTCCTCTTAACTTCATATATTGTTGCACAACCTTTTTATTATTTTAAAGCGCCATTGATTCCAGGGCGCTGTACATTCAAGGGGAGTTATGTACTTAACATAGGTCAAACAAGTACAATGGGGACAAAAAGACTAAAAAATGATCAGAGGGGGGGAAAAGGACCCCCAAAAAGGGGGAAAGAGACAGAAGGGGTGCGGCAGGTTGTTTTGGGGGCGGTTAAAGGTGGTGGGGTTAGAGGTTAAGGCTACTGAAGAGTGGGTTTTCTGGTTCTTTTTGAAACTGGTGAAAGTGGGGGGATTTTTTTGGGGGGTAATTAGCTCGAGAAGTCTTGGGAAACTTATTGAAGGCTAAAGAGGAGAGCAAGAAAAAGGGCCTTGAGGATGGAAATTGCGAGGGGGGATATCTGAAGATTTGGGGAGAGTGCAAGGAGGGAGAGGTTGTGGGGGAGCCTTGTAGGTCATGGTTAATAACTTGAAAGAATTTGCTGCAATGGGGAGCCCGTGAAGGGGGGGGGAACGAGGAGACAAGGAGGAATTTGGCAAGCAGATTGAGGGTGGTTTGAAGGGGCAAGAAACCTGGAGGGAGGCCCCAAAAAAGGTGTTTCAGTAGTCAGGGAAAGAAATGACAAAGGGGAGGACTACTTTTTTTATGTCAAATTGAGGGAAGGGCAAGCCAAAGTTTTTCAGGTGGAGGCAGCAGGCAGAGGTAAGGGTTTGGATGCGTGGTTTGAAAGACAGAGGGGAGTTAAAGGTTATCCCAAGGCAGCGAACTTTCGGGACCGGTGATAGTGTAGAGTTGTTGACAGTGACAGAGAGATCAGGTGTAGGGATATAGCGGGATGGTGGAAAGATTATGAATTCGTTTTTCTCCAAATTTAGTTTTAGGAGGCGGGAGGAGAAGAAGGAGGATATGGACGATCGACAATCTGGGATCCGGGAGAGAAGAGAGTTAATATCAGGACCGGAGATGTAAAGTTGGGTGTCTTCCGCATACAGGTGGTATTGAAAGCCGTGTGACGCTATGAGTTGACCTAGGCTAAGAGTGTAGATAGAGAAGAGTAGCGGGCCCAGGACTGACCCTGGGTGACACCAACAGAGAGCAGGCGAGAGGAGGAGGTGCTGCAGGAGTGACAGACACTGAATGTCTGATCAGAGAGGAATGAGGAGATCCAGGAGAGGGCCAAGTCTGTGATGCCGTAGGAGGAGAGGATTTGTAGCAGGAGGGATGGTCGACAGTATCAAAGGCAGAGGACAGGTCTAGGAGGAGAAGCACAAAATAGTGGTGTAAGGCTTTAGCAGTTACTAGGTCATTGGTGACTTTGGTTAGGGTGGTTTCAGTAGAGTGGTGGGGTCGAAAGCCAGATTGGAATGGGTCAAGGAGAGAGTTGGAGGAGAGGTGAGAGGACAGTTGAAGCTAGACATGTTGCTCAAGGAGTTGAAATGCAAAAGGAATCAGTGAGATAGGGCGATAGTTGGACAGTGAGGAGAGGTCGAGAGATGGTTTCTTTAGGCTGGGTGTGATGGTAGCGTGTTTAAAGGAGGAAGGGAAGATGCCAGAGGTTAATGATAGATTGAATAGGTGGGTGAGGTCTGGGATGAGGTATGTTGGCAGTGGGATAAGGTTACAGGTAGTGAGGTTGGATTTGGACACTAGAGAAGAAAGGTTATCATGAGTAACAGTGGGAAAGCAGGTTATAGAGGTGGGCGCTGGGGACTGTTTACGGGTAGAGGATGGCGGTGGAGGTATAGAGGTGGGCAGTGGGGACTGTGGGGTGAAGCTTTCTCTGATGAGGTTGATCTTGTTTAAGAAGTGAGTGGCAAAGTTGTCCGCTGTTATCACAGATGGGGGAGGAGGTGCTGGGGGATGGTGGAGAGAGTTGAAGGTATTGAATAATTGTCTGGGGTTGTGAGACTGAGAGGACATGACAGTGGTGATGTAATCCTGTTTGGCGGTGGTGAGTGCAGACTTAAATGTGTGGAGTGATTGTATGAGGCAAAGTTATCAGAGAAGCAGGTTTCCTTCCAGCAGCATTCAGCAATTCTGGAAGCTCGCCTCAGCTGTTTGGTGGTTTCTGTGTACCAGGGTTGTCTGTTGATTTTGCGGGTTCCGTTGTGTGTGACAGAAGCGAATGAATTGAGGGTGGTGGTGATTGTGTAGAAAGCTATGGCTGCATCTGGGTCGTCGAGTGAGGATATGGTAGAAAGAGGTGCAAGAGAGTCAGAGAGAGTGTGAGGGTTAAGGATTGGTAGGTTTCTGATTTTGAGGCAATCATTGCTAGTGAATGATTTCTGTAAATCTCAATGAGACTTCTGCACCTGTACACAGGTATTTAGGCCCACTACTCATGAGCAAACTGCTCCAGCTGTCTCAGGTGTGAACGTGTCTTCTCCAGACTGCCAGTTTCAGCTCCTTCCACAGATGTTCAATAGGATTTAGATCAGGGCTCATAAAAGGCTATTTCAGAATAGTCCAATGCTTTGCTCTTAGTCATTCTTGGATGTTTTTATCTGTGTGTTTT
The DNA here is from genome assembly GCA_025379985.1 of Phyllomedusa bahiana. Classification (NCBI taxonomy): domain Eukaryota; kingdom Metazoa; phylum Chordata; class Amphibia; order Anura; family Hylidae; genus Phyllomedusa; species Phyllomedusa bahiana. Next base: position 5,232 of record JAODAL010052855.1, read on the forward strand.
GGGTCATTATCCTGTTGGAGGATCCATGACTTGTGACTGAGACCAAGCTTTCTGACACTGGGCAGCACATTTAACTCCAGAATTCCCTGATTGTCTTTAGTTTTCATTGCACCCTGCACAGATTTAAGATACCCTGTGCTAGATGCAGCAAAGAAGCCCCAGAACATAACCAAGTCACCTTTGTTTCATAGTCGGTGCAATGTTCTTTTCTTTTAATGCTTCATTTTGCCATCTGTGAACCTAGAAAAAGATGTAACTTGAAAAAAATTTGGTCCACTTTCATGTGCCATAGAGAACCTGTGGTTTAACCCTAAGTTACACCTTGTTGAATAATTGCTCATCTAGGCTGAAATTATAGGTACTATATGTGTTCTTCTTTATTCTACTGTTGATATAATGTGCTCTTTACAGCTTTTACAGAATAGATAGATTGACAGTGGGTTGCAGAAGAATTCATATCCTTTATAGTCTTCCTCATTTTTAAATGTTACAGCCACAAACCTAAATGTATTTTATGTGATAGAGCAGTATAAAGTAGTAAGAATTTGTGACGAGTAAGGGTTTGTTCACACGGAGTTTTCACTCCGTGTTACAAGCGCTTTTTAGATCCGTATCGAGAACCGACAGGATGGACCCAGAGACGGATCTAAACAATTAGCAGTGAGATTATCACCGCGGGCTATGAGAAAGACGCAGCAGCGTTCACATGAGAGATCGCCACTGCGTGTTTCCATAGCACAGCTCGGGTCCATCTTTGAAAGAAATGACTTGTCTGAGGGAGGTGACTCCTCAGGCATCGTGTATTAGTTCAGGGCTGTGCTGTGGCCACAACACGCCTCAGCTTGAAAATTTTTATGCCGTGTAAACTGTAAAAGCACCAGGCTTGTTGCCTCTTTCCTGTGTTATTTCCTCCTTTAGGAAAGTTACCATCACACCCTCTTGCCTAAGGATTTAACCTATATTCTGGGTTGGTCAACTTTAAGTATTAAAGTCCTATTTTGTACAGATGTGTGGGCTGCCTTGAGGTCCATTAGGAATATGGTACCTCTGTATGCCTTCAATTTCATACAGACTCATATAGGTTTTTCTGTGCAGAAACAAATAGTGGCCTGTTGCATAGACTTTGTATAGAAGTAGTATTCGTCCTCCCACTTGAAGTCCAATAGAGACTGTATGGCTTTGAACTGAGGCTGTGCTATCCATTATAAGAAGCAATATAGCTGCCAAAATATATAGCTTTCCTAAATATATAGGACTTCATCTGAACTGGGTTTCATAAGGTTTTTTGTTTGAAGAAGTGTTTCATTCATAACCTTTTGTGTGACAAGCCTCTATACTGATCATTAGTTTTGCACTTCAGATTTCACGTGGCTGGTTCGTCCTGCATCGAATTTTGCCGGCAATGCCAGTAAATTCGGGAAACCAATCATCAGCCTTTTTCTCAGACAGGAAATAGGAAGTGTACGGGGAAGTTCACGGGGTGTATTGCAGAGCGTACTATTGTGTGCCGCAATACGGCAGGTGTTTTAAAAGAACACTCTGGCCAGGCCCCCTTTCACTTTAATTTTCACTTCTTGCCGTTCCACTTTTTTCTCCCGGCGTGTAGTACGTCGGGGAAAAAAACAGCAGGTAATTTTAGCTCTCAATGAGAGCTATGAATTTCCATAGTTGTGGGGCATATTTCATGTGCATTGCAGCGCAAATACGTGCCGAAAAATGTCCAGCAAAGACTCGATGTGAACATACCCTATGTGATCAATAAATGTTATACTACCATTCTTCTTTCCAGAAAAAGGATGGTTTATTTATTACTGATTAGTAGCGCAATTTTCCCACCATTGCTGGCAAAAATTGCTTATTAGGCCGCACCGGCACTACCTGAATATAAAGCACAAGACTACTCATCATAATTATGTGTTATCACAGCTTTTCCCTCACTTAGTAAAGTCGTAATTATTCAGAGTGGCTTGTTTTCTAGGTTAGAGCTTCCTAACAACTATCAACCTAAAAAAAACACACGCAAAGTACCTCCTTACCACTTCTGTAGGAATTAGGGTAGGTTCACGTGGCTGTGTTTTTTTTTTTTCTTAATTTAATGTTTATTGAACAATTTTCTTATAACAGAAAAGTAAACATAGTTTGCAGTCAAACCACAAAATGAGACATTATGAAAAGGCGCATTCAAAATGGTAATAGAGTAATTGTACTTTCAGCAAAAAGCAGGTGGTAAAGTAAATTGACAATGTGACTACCAAGCATAAAATAAATTTAAAAAAAAAGGGGGGGGGTCTGCTGAATCTCGAGGGGGAGGGGGAAAAGGCAGCGAAGAGAGAGATATATGACTTAAAGAGAAGACAATGTCAAGGGCCTGATTCCAACCGAGCAGCCTCTATCCCAAAATAGCTTTGAATGTCTGAGTGTCTCCCCGTGTGAAGGAACCAAACAGCATGTGCTGGAGAGCGTGCTATGAGTTCCTCCATCCGTTAGAGAAAAAAAGACTTCCTCAATTCATTCCAGCATAGAAGGGGGTGAGGTCTGGCATGATGGTTTTAGCTGCCTGGAGAAGGTGCCTAGTTTAGGATTTTTTATAGGAAGTTTGTGAAAATTGGAACATGAATAGAAGCACAGCTTCTGGAGAGTCTGGTATGACTATCCCGGTACAATCCTTAATGGCCTGGAGGACGGTGTCCCAAAACTTCCTAAGGGCTGCACATCCCCACCAGATATGAACCGTGGTGCCAGGTTCTTTGTTGCAACGCCAGCAAATGTCCGAAATGGTGAGGTACCATTTATGCAGAAGAACCGGCACCCTGTACCACCTGGAGAGGATTCTGTAGTTAGTTTCCTGGAATTTACTGGCAATAACTGCTTTGTGGGTAAGGTAGAAACATTTTTTCCATTTGTCAGGGGTAAATGTCTTCTGTAACCCCTTTTCCCAAGCAGTGCAAAAAGAGGGAAGGGGGTATTCAGCAGGGGAGAGTAGCCATAAGTAGATCTGAGAGATGAGATGCCTTGGTACAAAATGAGGAAAGACATAGCCTTTCCATGCGGGATAGGGCCCTTTCAAAATAGATTTTTTTAATGGCAGAGGCAAATAATGTCGGGCGACCCACCTGTAGTTGGTCAGGAAGGGGAAGCAGTTTGCCTTTATCATGGATATGGATAGTAAGGAGAGGCTGCATCTTGGAGCTCCCTAAAAACGCATTCACAGATAACCCAGCAGGTAACAGATGGTTGTCAGAAATCAGAAATAGCGGGCCTCCTAAGTCTAGCAGGGTTTCAGAAGACTTGGTCCGTTCGCTTGTCATTAAGGTGTGAGCCGTACTAAAAGACAGTCTAAGTGGGTCTGCAAGGATGCCCCCAGGGGCCCAAGGAAGGGAGATCAGAGATTGTAGGCATATGGCTTGCGCAATGTATATCCAGAGCTTCTCCTGTGAGCTATGGATCAGATCTACAAACCTCGCGTAAGCCGCTGCTATGTAATAGAGCCTGCAGTACAGTACATGCACATACAATACATTAATGGGGTGTTCCAAGACCTAACATGCTTGTTGGTCTATCAGGACATGAGTAAAAATAGAAGATAAGACTTATACTTCCCTTCTCGATGGTCTCCTTCAGTCCCAGCTGCAGGTACATTCATGCCAGAAGTAGTCAAAGAATGTTAATCGATCAAGTGACAGGTACAGAAATATAAAGAGAGTTACCAAATACATTGCAGTTGATTTTGCTTTTTTCAGAGCTAGAGTAGTTTTTATCTCCTGCTTGTTTATACAAGTTTCTTTATTTACCAATTATCTCTCTCTGTTGTAGCAGCCCTGGCCAGGGCTTGTGTATCTTTCTTAATGACAAACTACTCCTTTAGAGCTTTGTAGCCTTGTGTCCTGCTGTTAAAACCCCTCCATCACCAATGCCGTCTAACAGGCTGAGATAGAAAAAGCAGATTTCAGTCAATACTGTCAAACCACCCACAGTTTAACTAGGAAGGGGCTCTGTGAATCAGCCAGATGAGAAAACCCCTTTAACGCCTTACTGACACAGGATGTATCCATTCATCCTGGTACCAGTAATTGCAGCTGACACCCGTCGGGAACAGAGCCGTTTATTTTCCCTGATATTTAACCCTTTAGACATTGTGGTGATTGCAGCTGCTGCATCTAAATTGATGAGAAACGATGGTGCACATCATCTCTCATTCCCATCGGCACTGCCCGGGAAAGGCTTCCATCGCTGCCATGGCTTCCGTTTTTTCACTTCCTGTCCCAGACAGGAAGTGCAAAAAAACACCATCTTTAAACACATTTCTGCATTGATTATACAGGGTGTAATGACAATTGCGCCCCTTAGTGGTCAAGTCCCCCAGGAGGACTGAAAGTTGAAGTTAAAGAAAAAAAAGTTTGTAAAGATATATATAATTATATATATATATATATATATATATATATATATATAAATATATATATTAATAATATATATATATATATATATAGTACAGACCAACAGTTTGGACACACCTCATTCCAACAGTTTTCTGTATTTTCATGACTATAATAATTGTAGATTCACACTGAAGGCATCAAAACTATGAATTAACACATGTGGGATTATATACTTGACAAAAAAGTGTGAAACAACTGAAAATATGTCTTATATTCTAGGTTCTTCAAAGTAGCCACCTTTTGCTTTGATTACTGCTTTGCACACTTTTGACATTCTCTTGAAGAGCTTCAAGAGGTATGTAATGTAGTACACTGAAAATTATATGTATTCTGTATTGTCATTAAACCATTTCTTAGATTGAGTCTAAAATTCCTGTAGCTCAGAATACCACCCCCATTTGGGAATGGAATGTGTAGCCTGTGGTTGTGAAACTTCACAGAAAGTCATTTTGGACAAGTATATTACCCCGTGTGGTTACAACCCAGTGCATATCTGATAAGTACTGAATTGATGGCAATTTTACGACTCGTAACATATACAATCCCTATCCAGTAAAGTCCAACGGATATGGCCTATGACCCCCTCCACCCCCTCAACAATAAACGATTAGGCACAACAGTGCAGAGGGCATTGATCTGTCCACAGCAGAAGCGCAGTTCGTGATTGCCATATTGTGAGGATAGTAAGCAACAACCCTCATTAGACATCAAGTGTCCACCCACCTCATTATATTTTCAGCCAGTAAAAGAGCAGACGAATTATGAGAGAGGAGGGGAAACCTGGACAGAGATTTGGGCCTATAAAACACATGGCCAGACTCAAATCCGTGTTCATAGCCCGGGGTTCAATTTCTGATTGAGCTGTGTTCCATCTCCCTTTATCCATACCCCTTGGATCTGAAAGCTGAAGCATTTGTAAGTGTGAAATCTTTCTAAGCATTTCTCCCTTTAATTTTTGTAACTGTTTGATGCATATGTCATTGTTATTATATTTTGTTTATGTAAGCACTGTACCTCCTCTTATTAAAGTTACCATTAATATGTCAGTTCTTGTCGCTGCACGGATCCATAACCTTGAAGAAGTGTATTTTTTTAACCCTGTAGCTGCTGGAGAGCAGTGAGGTAACCCAGTAAGCGTTTTGAAGTGTTTGAAAGTATTTTTGCATCAGAGTCCTTCCCTCTGATTTATTTTTCTTTTAGAGTATCGAAGGAAGGTGGTGACAGTGGATAACTTTGGAGTGCTGGAAGTGTCTTGGGGTGCGATTTATGCTTGATTCGCTACCTGATTGAGAGGTGAGCGCAAGTGGAAATAAATCGACTACATTACAGTGGCCCCCAGTCACGTGCTGGTGAGTGTGTACGTGACAAGGTAGTCGACTGAAATGGCTTTCACTTCACAGGTGTGCCCTGTCAGGTTTAATAAGTGGGATTTCTTGCCTTATAAATGGGGTTTGGACCATCAGTTGTGTTGTTCAGAAGTCAGGTGGATACACAGCTGATAGTTCTACTGAATGGACTGTTAGAATTTCTATTATGGCAAGAAAAAAGCAGCTAAGTACAGAAAAACGAGTGGCCATCATTACTTTAAGAAACGAAGGTCAGTCAGTCTGAAAAATTGGGGAAACTTTGAAAGTGTTCCCAAGTGCAGTGGCAAAAACCATCATACGCTACAAAGAAACTGGCTCACATGAAGACCGCTCCAGGAAAGGAAGACCAAGAGTCACCTCTGCTGCAGAGGATAAGTTCATCCGAGTCACCAGCCTCAAAAATCGCAGGTTAACAGCAGCTCAGATTAGAGACCAGGTCAATGCCACACAGAGTTCTAGCAGCAGACACATCTCTACAACAACTGTTATGAGGAGACTGTGTGCAGCAGGCCTTCATGGTAAATTAGTTGCTAGGAAACCACTGCTAAGAACAGGCAACAAGCAGAAGAGACTTGTTTGGGCTAAAGAAGACAAGGAATGGACATCAGACCAGTGGAAATCAGTGCTTTGGTCTGATGAGTCCAAATTTGAGATCTTTAGTTTCAACCACTGTGTCTTTGTGCGACACAGAAAAGGTGAACGAATGGACTCTACATGCCTGGTTCTCACCATGAAGCATTGAGGAGGAGGTGTGATGGTGTGGGGGTGCTTTGCTGGTGACACTGTTGGGGATTTATTCAAAATTTAAAAAATTAAAGGAATACTGAACCAGCATGGTTACCACAGCATCTTGCAGCGGCATGCTATTCCATCCAGTTTGCGTTTAGTTGGACCATCATTTATTTTTCAAGGGGACAATGACCCCAAACACACCTCCAGACTGTGTAAGGGCTATTTGACCAAGAAGGAGAGTGATGGGGTGCTATGCCAGATGACCTGGCCTCCACAGTCACCAGACCTGAACCCAATCGAGATGGTTTGGGGTGAGCTGGACCGCAGAGTAAAGGCAAAAGGGCCAACAAGTGCTAAGCATCTCTGGGAACTGCGTCAAGACTGTTGGAAGACCATTTCAGGTGACTACCTCTTGAAACTCATCAAGAGAATGCCAAGAGTTTTCAAAGCAGTAATCAAAGCAAAAGGTGTCTACTTTGAAAAACCTAGAATATAAGACATATTTTCAGTTGTTTCACACTTTTTTGTTAAGTATATAATTCCACATGTGTTCATATTCATAGTTTTGATGCCTTCAATGTGAATATACAATTTTTATAGTCATAAAAATGCAGAAAACTGTTGGAATGAGAAGGTTTGTCCAAACTTTTGGTCTGTACTGTATATATTTATATATATAAATAAAAGGAATACACAATTGGGATCGTCGCGTCCGTAAAAGTTCGATCTATTAAAACATAACATCAATTATCCCATACTGTGAACACCATAGAAGGGAAAAAAAAAAAAACAAAAGTCACCCGTTTCCAAAAATGGAACCAATAAAAAATGCTGCCCACAAAAAAATTCACCATCACTCAGTACAAAAAGGTTCTTCGTCCCAGAAAATGGCGCTGTGGTGAAAATGTAAGAAATAGAAAACGGAATTTTTTACAGTACTGTAACATACCAAAAACCCTACACTTTTGGTATTGGCTGAATCGTATCATCCTGCAGGATACAGATAACACATCACTTATACCAAAGAGTTAAAACCGTAAAAATAAAACCCTTGCAAAGATGGCGCAGAATATTCTATGGTACATGAATGATACCATTAGAAAGTACATCTTGTCCCACAAAATTAAAACCCTTATACGTTTTTGTACATGGAAAAATCAAAAATGTATAGCTCTAGAAAGGAGGAAAGAAAAACTCAGAGCCATGTTATTACGACCAATATTATTATGGTCAGGGAGGGCTAAATATCAGGAGCATCTACTTGTATACTGTTTATACTGAACAGAATGCCCAGTAACAATGTGTATTTGGCATTAATTCACTTGCTAACCAAGATGTGACTTTAAAACCTAAGCAGATCAGTGGACAAAGTTAGCAAAGATTTTGACAAATTTGCTGCAGAAATATTCTACAGCAAATCCACAGATAAATCTGCACATCAAAATCATCAACAGATTGTGCAGATCTTGGTGTGAGTTTATTCCATTTAATTCAGTGGGATAAAATCCATAGTAAACCAGACATTGACATGTCACGGATTTATAAATCTGCACTGCTGGTACATTTTTGCATCGAGAATTTCTGCTACTGAGGCATGGAAATTGTATTTATAAAATCCCATCCACATTGTTGATAATGTAATCTGCTGAGGATCTTCCATATCCAAATTTGTCCATAAAAGGACAGGGAAAAGCGTGGTTGTATTGCCAGCAAGAGCACAATACCCATGTTAAGTATTTTTGGAAAAAGTCCAATAATGCATTTATATACTGGTAATGTAATTGGTGATGATATCCCTTTTCCTTCAAAATATTACAACAACAGGACAACAAAACAGAAGTCAATTGAAGAATACTGTTTTATTACATAGAAAATAATATATTTATTATGTATATGTAGAGGGAACGACTAAATTGCAACTATAATGACAAATGTCCAACATCTGTCTGTAGTAATGTATCAAGTCTATTTTGTGCTCAATTCAGTAAGTTAAGAAACAATATAAAAGCAGATGTACAATTAACAGAACTCAAAAACAAGTTAGGTCTGATTCACTTCAGCATCTGAGTTTCCACTTGAAACCTCAGTCACAAATGCCATTTGGAATGACACAGCAAGCTACAGACACCGCGGCAGAAGCCCGACCCATTGCAGTTATTGGAGGCTGTTGGTGTCCATTGTAAAACAAGTTTGGTTCCACTTAAAAACACAAACACATGACCATACTCAAAGCTCCATAGCTGAACAAAGAACCATTCCCAGTAGGAGGGAGCCCCAGTGCCACATGGGAGAAATTACACAGGTGCAGATTCCTGATGAGCAATTGCTCACACACTGACCTCCTATATAAGCCTCCTTAGCCCCTCATGGATAGTAGGCATGGGAGTAGTTGTTCATCAGTATTGTAGGCATGTGAGTGGTTGTTCATCAGTTTTTTTGCACTTGAGCAATCTCCCCTGCATGGTACTGTGGCTTTTTTACTAAGCAGTTGCTCCCTCTTGTGGATGTGAGCAATTGTTTATCAGGAATCTGCACTTGAGAAATTTCTCCCACGCAGCACTGGGGCTTATCTTGCCTTCTGCTGGGAATGGTTCTTTGTCCAGCAATGGAGCTCTATGTATGCCCATGTGTCTGTGTTTTTAAAGTGATTTTTTTTTCCCTAATGTTGGTTCCATCTCTGCAGTAAAGGTTCTGAACGGAACCGTCGGCACAGATATGAAGCAGGCCTTTTGGGTCAAGAAGACAGTGAGAAATAAACCTAAATGAGGATTGCTTTTTGCTTCAGTTACCCTGAAATAAAAGGGAGCATAGGTAGTTAACAATATATTGATGCATATTTTATTGGAAGAAATCAAAACAAGACAGAAGTCAAGATCAGCTAATATATACATTACACTAATGACCTCTGGTGTCACAGGTTTTGGTGGGACAAGTCAACTATCTAATGTGTATTAGGGGCACAGTCGCCATTTGTGCAGCAGATGATGAGAAAAAGCAAGTGGAATTTTACATTTCACAACAGATCCTTTTGTTCTTAAAGGACAATTTCAGGGGTTTGTTGTCGGCTTGATATCACCTTTGTATGATCACTTTGTGCCGCTCCTGCTGACATCCTAGAAGGAAAATCTGCTGCTGTTTCACTTTCTTCCCCTAATAGTGTGGTTAAACTACCAATGTACATTCCCATTATGTTTTACAACTCAAGTGCTTGGTGATGCAGCGGCAATTGATAGAGGGATACATGCGGATATAACCTGGTAGTTTGTATCTTGTTTTGTGGTTATTGGGTGTTTTGCACCAGACCAGAATTAAATTTATTATTGCATAAAGTATGGATAGTGAAGGACTTTGTGTGCAAAGAAATGATTTAATATTCCATGCTCTTCATCACCTAACCAGTCTAACAATAGATATATTATTTGCATTGACATCACAAATGGGTTTTAATATGGTAAGCTGCTGTGACAAAGTTACTATGACTCCACCAGTAAGATTTACTCAAGTGAATTTCTAAAACACCACAAATGTGTTTCCATCAGGTAAGCTCCTGTGACATTATAACTGTGTTTCTGTCAGGTGAGCTGTCACATTACAAGGTTTCTGTCAGGCAAGCCGTGACATTACAACTACTGTCACTCACATCAAATTAGCAACAGGAAATCAAGTAACATTCTGTTCTTGAACAGCAGCCCTCTGATATTGATGTCCGCCCCTGACAATGACATCATTCATAACTCCCTCAAACTTTGGTTCTGGGAGCTGAATAGAGTGAGCTATTAATTCCCTATAGGTTAAATCTTCGTAGGCATCTTATAGATCATCTTTTTTTAAAATAAAACATTGTTTTATTGAGTTTTTCAAAGCAGAAAAAGACAAAACAAAAAACATAATATATAACAATCATGGCATGGTAAATCAGCATGGAAATCCTCTGCCATTAGAACTGGTGTGCAGAGATTCCATTCTCTATTGTTAATGACCATGTCTTTCTGAGCATTTCAGCATTCTCTGCTAAAATGTAATAGAAAGCCTTATTAAAAAGTCACCACCATTACTGCAAAATTATTGCATTTATTTGAATAAAAAAAAAAAAATACCATACAATTCAAGCATTAAAATGGTTTTCCACTTAAAATAAAAAAAAACAAAAAAAAAAACCACTTTACTGGTTCAGGGAGGGGGTGAAATTGAAAAAAAGACAACACCTTTTAATCCGGCTCCGTTCCAGCGCTGATGTCCGATCCTGCTGCTTCCGGACGCTGATGTTACATTAAGGCCGTGTTCACACGGCTTATTCCCGACGGATTTGTGCGCCGTATTGAGCGCACAAATCCGCCGTGAATAAGGGGCGGGACGGGGGCGGGGCAGGGGCGCCGCTCCCGGCCCCATAGACAATGCATTGTTTACGGCGCGTACGCGCCGAAAATAATGTGCATGTCACTTTCTCCCCCCCGCGGAGGATTCGCCGAGCGGGGAGGAGCGACAGATTCCACTGTTCTCAATGAGTGCAGTGGATTACCGTAATTGCTGCCGCGGATTGGCGCTGTACTGAAGCGCAAATCCGGCGCGCAGTACGGCGCCAATACGCGGCAGAATAAGCCGTGTGAACGAGGCCTAACTGTACACATAACCCTGCCGGCTCTTACTAGCCATAGCGGTTTCTCCCTTAGGGAAGCGTGTGCTTAAGATAGGAATCCAATATGCTTCACTCAGGTGTAATTTGTGTTTCCAATTACCTCCCCTCAGGGGCTTTTCTACCTTTTCTATAGCCCAAAATGAAAAATATTTTATGCTACTTTCATATGTATGTATGTATGAAGTGCTTGGCTGCACCCGATACATTATTTTCTTTTGATGCAAGGTCTGAAATATGTTCTGCAATACTGGTTTTGAGTATTCTCATGGTGCATCCTACGTAAATTAACTCGCACCTTACACTCTCTGGACTCCTAAGAAACTCGAGCACTAACACACTGTGAGAGTGGTAAGCACAAGTTTCCTTGGTCATGCTGGACATACCCTGTTCCCCCGAAAATAAGACATAGTGCATTTTTAGTTATGAAATTCAAAGTTTGGCTGCTTATGCTTATGCTGTTTGTGATGAAATCACTTAAGTATATTAATACATGTTGATGTTTTGTTCAACAATAAATGTTAATTATTGTTCATAGAAAAAAAAAACATCCCCTAAAAATAAGTCTTAGCTCGTCTTTAGTAGCAAAAATTAATATAAGACACTGTCTTATTTTCGGGGAAACAGGGTAGGTTTTTTTTGTAGACTTAATGAAACCGTTCATTACAGTTTTATACGTGGTTAAACCTTTAGTGAAAGTCCATGTTGGAAAGGATCAGGAGCATCAATTCCTGTTACATCATTTAATATTTTCACAAGTAACAGACCAGCAAACAGTAATTAATGTAGATAAATAAATTCTGCAATTCATAATAAACACATTTTTCTGCCTGGAACACAGCAGAACCCTAGACAGGCATATGTTACTATAGGCTTGCTGCATAGTTTGAGCCCTGCTGTGTCATACACTATGAACTGTATTTGCTTACCACACAGTGTACTCACCCACCTACAGAGCACATTGCCTCTTGAGGGATTAAAGGTTTACACACTAATGTATGTTATGTATGCCATGATGGGATTAGGTTTTATACCATAATTATATTCTCATGCATTATGAACACAAACAGCTATGGACACAGCGTACTGTGCATGTTGGGAACACTGCAAACAGATTCCAACAGAAAAGTGAAATATTTTTCACAAAGGGTACTTCTACTACTTCTGAGGCAAACTAATTTCAAAGAACTTAGCCATTCAGCATAAAAAATTCAAGCGAGATTGGCAATTCAGCTGTTAAGTACATGAAAAGGAATATGTAACCATTAAGACTACTTTGTCCCCACAATTCTCCGCTGCATATATCTAGCTGGTCTTACTATTCCTTTTTGTCACACAAAGATTTTATTTAAAGCACAAAATCTGCTATAATAGTAACAGGATTATGCTCCAAACAGAAGCATAGTGGAGCAGCGAACACCTCTGCATGGAGTTTGTAGCGTTTCCCAATTGTTTGCATACTTCCCTATCCTTCCACATTCCAATATCATCATGATCAAGGATAAATTATCTTCCAATTAAAACAGATGCGTTTGCAAATAGTAACATTAAACTGTGAGCCCCATTGAGGACAGGGACTGGTGTTGGTGCATTCTTAGAACAGAAGAATGAACGAATGTCCAGCTGATGTAGCGCAGTATAAAATCCTCGTTTATTTAGAAGCCAAGAACAAATGGAAAGATCCAAGATAAAAGATACATCTCACGCTTTTCAGGCCTGGTACATAGTGGCCCTTAATCATTCTACAATTAACCCCTTCCCGACATTGGGCGTATGCATACGCCCTAGCGGGAAGTGACTTCCCGCAAATGGACGTATGCATACGAGCTGGCGATCGCGCGGGCTTGCGGGCGAGCCGCGCGATCGCGGCATGGAACCAGCGGTAAATTTACGCTGGCTTCATGCCCCATCACCCCCGGCCGGAGTGAGCTCGGCGCGGGTGTGAAAAAACGCATCATTACCGCAGCCTGTATGGCCGCGATAATGATGCCGCAGGCAGGAGGAGTGAGCTCCTCTGCCTACGATCGGCGAGGCAGCGGCACAGATGCCGCTCGCCCGTCTCCTACCAGACTCCCCGGATGCTGTCTGAATGCATCCGGGTAGTCTGGTGACGTCACCATGCCCACAATGCATTGTGGGCATGGTGTCACTAGTTGCCATGGCGACCTATGCACAGCAGTAACGCTGTGCACAGATCGCCTCTTCAAACAGCAATCTAATGATTGCTTTTCCCCAGTGGGGATTTGCAGTTACAAATCCTCACTGGGGAAAATTAAAAAAATGTGAAAAAGTAAAAAAAAAAAAAGTAAAACACAAACAAAAAATAAAATTAAAACACATACACTGCCCTTTTCCCCTTTACAAACGCCAATCGCCCCAAAAAAGATCAAAAATAAATAAAGTACCCATAGTTTTTGGTATCGCGCCGCGTGCTAACGATCCACCTATAAATCTTTCACGTTAATTAAACCCCCGTATGGTGAACGCCGCGTAAAAAACAAAAAACAAAAAACAGTCACAAATTGCGATTTTTGTGCATCCTGCAGCACATTAAATGGAATAAAAAGCGATCAAAAACTCATATAAACGCCAAAGTTGTACCAATTAAAACGTCAGTTCATCCCGCAAAAAAAAAGTTCTTACACATCTCTGTATACGGAAAAATAAAAAAGTTAGGGCTCTCAGAAGACACGATGCATTAAAATATTATTTTACACAATAAAAACCGTATTTTTTTTTTTTAAAGTGCTTCAAAATTTAAAAAAAAACTATATAAATAGGGTATCGCCGTAATCTATCGACCTGAGAGTAAAGCTAACTGGTCATGGACTGCACGGTGAGTGCTGTGAAAAATAAAAATAAAAAACACTACTAGGATTGCAGTATTTTCTTCACCCTGCTTCCAAAAAACGGATTTAAAACTGATAAAAAAGTCTGGTCCCCCACAAAAATTATACCAATAAAAACGTCAAACTATCCCGCAAAAAACAAGCCCTACACAGCTCCGTACACAGAAAAATAAAAAAGTTATGGCTCTCAGACTATGGCGATGCAAAAACGTGTTTTCCTTTTTGAATAAAAGGTAAACAAACATAAAAAAAAATACAATTGTGGGTATCGCTGTAATCGTATCGACCTGCTGAGTAATACTAGCATGTCAGCTATACTGCACGGTGACCGCTGTTAAAAATAAAAAACACTACCAGGAATGCTGTATTTTGTTCAAAATGCCTCACAAAAACCTTAATAAAAAGTGATCAAAGCGGCATATGCCCCCCTTAATGATACTAATAAAAACGTCAATCATCCACAAAAAACAAGCCATAATCAGCTCCGTATACAGAAAACTGAAAACGTTATGGCTGTCAGAACAGGACAACATAAAAACGCAATTTTTTATAGACCTATTTCTATTGTGTAAAAGTAATAAAACATAAAAAAAACTATATAAAATCTATATCATTGCAATTGTACCGACCCCCATAGTAAAGATATCCTATCATTTATACTGCACGGCGAACGTTGTAAAATTGAAGCCCAAAAAAACAATGGCGGAACTGCGTTTTCCCCTCATTTTCATAGCCCAATGCAAAAAAAAAAAAAACTTTGGAACACCTGTGCACCAAAATGCACAAATACACCCCTAGATGAGATCTATAGGAGCGTGACCCTGAATCCAAAATGGGGTGACTTCTGGAAGGTTTCACCTGTTCTGGTATTTTGGGGGCTTTGTAAATGCGACATGGCCCCACCAAAATCTGCGTTCCAAAATCCAAGTAACACTCCCTCCCTTATACGCCCTGCCATGCGCCCAAACAGCAGTTTACACCCACATGTAGGGTATTGCTGAACTTGGAAGAAATTGCGTAACAAGGTTTTGGGTGTTTTTTTTTACCAGGATGCCTTGTAAAAATTATAAATTTTCAGCTAAAATTGCAGATTATTGGAAAAAAATGTTTTTTAAAATTTTCACAGCCTAACGCCAAAAATTTTTGTGACACACCTGTGGGGTCGATATGCTCACTTACACCCTGGATATATTCCTTCAGGGGTGTAGTTTCCAATTTGGGGTATTTTTAGGGGAGTTTATTAATTTTTTAGCACCTTAGGGTGTCCGCAAAACTGAAATGGCCCCTAAATAAAATCGTAAATGAAATGAGACCCCCAGAGTCCAGTAGGTGCTCCTCCTATTTGGGGCTGTGGTTGAGCCAAATAATGCACTAGGGCCACATATGGGATATCTCTGAAAACGGCAGAATCTGGGGAATCAATATTAATTTGCATTTCCCTGATCACATTTACCGTATTCTTGTGAATAATGCATAAAAATTGAAAATCTGCAAAAAAAAAGTAAAATTTTGAAACTTCACTTCCACTTTGCTTTAATTCCTGTGAAACACCTAATGGTTTATAAACTTCCTAATGCAGTTTGAATACTTTAAGGGGTGTAGTTTCTTAGATGGTCATTTATGGGGGTATCTAACATACAGGTCAATCAAAGTCACGTTAGAAACTGGACTGGTCCCTAAAAAAATGTGTCTTGCAAATTTTGTTGAAAATTTGAAATTATACTAAAATTTCTAAGCCCCCTAATGTCGTAAAAAAAAAAAAAAAAAGACATAAAAAAAATTAGGCCAAACTACAGCAAACATAAGGTCGAAGCAATTGATAAACTATTTTTAGTGGAAAAAATATATGACTAACATGCACAAAATTTTGAAGTTTAAAATTGGTAAATTTTTCAAATTTTTCACGATTTTTTGATATTTTTCACAAATAAACAAGCATTTTTTGGACCAAAATTTTTTTACTATCTTAAAGTATAATGTGTCACGAGAAAACAATCTCTGAATCACATGGATAGGTTAAAGTGTCAAAAGTTATTCTCACATAAGTGACACATGACAGATTTCAAAAATGGGGCTCTGTCAGAGAGGCCAAAACTGGCTCCGGCGGTAAGGGGTTAAGGGCCACTATGTACCAGGCCTGAAACGCGTGAGATGTATCTTTTATCTTGGATCTTTCCATTTGTTCTTGGCTTCTAAATAAACGAGGATTTTATACTTCACTACATCAGCTGGACATTCGTTCATTCTTCTGTGGATTCCTGCACCTGCCAGTGCGGTCCGTGCTGATTTACTACCTTGAGTGAGCTGGTGTTTGTTTTTCCTTTTTGTTTTCATTCTTAGAACAGTGCTTTTTAAAAGTCCAGCACAAAATAAAGTGAAAGGTACAAGAAAAAATAAAGCGGACTGATTTTTTTGTGTGGAATGTATCATTTAATTATATTTTTTCATACAATAAATTAGTGATACTACATACTGATCACTCCTTTTTAATTCTGTACCTTAAGCCTGAGCATTGTTCCTCCAGAATAAAATGAACTGTAACACACTTTAACATTTTCAACAGTTTATACTTCACTAAAACAACATTTTTACTGGGTGCACCAAACGACAAAGAAGGCTGTTAAATACAAAAAAAAAAAAAAAAATCCAGTATTTAAAACATGAGCTTGAGACACAGAAGCAAAGCATAGATTCTGCAGCACTTCAATGATAGATTTAACTTCTAGCAGTCACCGCTGGGGGTTGTTCAGACTGCAACTGTTTTCCAAGATATTCCCTGAAAGACAACAAATAAAAAAATGACTGATTCCAACAAACTCTTAAATTCATGTTCAATAAAAACCAACACAAGTCATTTCAGTTTTTAATTATCTAAAATATGCTGTTCTCAAACATTCCAACATTTTAGATGTGTCAGCTATACAGGCTTATTGCTAATTTACAACACGTTCATTTTTTATTCTATGTTTCTTTCATTAAAGATTAGTAAAATTGTAAGCTTGGCATCAAGACAATCCCTTTTCTAAATGCAGACACACTGGTGATCAGCCACACGCCATTGGTCTGAGAGCTAAAATATCCACCTATTAGTTGTTCTTGCCAAGGGAGGCTGCAGGAGACTAAACACTTTCCTAGCAATGGGCAGTACAAGAGAAGGGTATGTTCACACGATGTACTGCGGCGCATACAGTACCGTCAGCAGCCCGCCGGCCCCATTGACATTCATTACTCGCGGCGCGTAGTAATTGATATGTCACTTGTCTCCCCACGCGTACAATACAATCAGATTGTACGAGCGGGGAGAGGATACTTAATCCATAGTTCTCTATGAGAGCTATGGATTACCGTAATTTCTGCGCGCATCTCGCCCGTATTAGAGCGCAAATACGCGGCGAAATGCACAAAATACCCCGTGTGAACATACCCTTAGGGGTAATTTTGGTGCGCGTTTCGCAACGTTTTTGCGCTCTAATACGGGCGAAATGCGCGCCGAAATTAAGGTAATCCATAGTTCTCATAGAGAACTATGGATTACACCTCCTCTCCCCGATCGTACAATACAACAAGTGACATGACAATTACTTGCCGCGAATATGCGCCGCAGTACTTCGTGTGAACGTGCCCTAAGGGTGGCATTTTATGCTGCACCCTCAAACAAATGATCAACCACGCAATATATGGTCACACTGAGTCCTCCAGAGCAGGAACCACCCTTTACAATAGATCTGGCTGTTAGTAGGGGAGCCCCTCTATGAGGTACATATACCCTGAAAATTACATTAGTTAAAAGACTCAAGTCCAAAAATAAGTGACCATGGAATGTAATACATTAAAGTCTGGTGATTACACTGTAATAGAATATCAATTTTAAAATAGCACTTTTTAAGAGGCAGAGTTCAATGTTGAAACATGTAAAGTAAGGAATACAGAGCAACTTGGAAGAATACGCGAGTGTACAGCTTGAAGGACCATACGAACACTACACTGGAGAGGGTTGTTTGCGGGTAGGAAAAGGCTGGGGGGCAAGGTGTAGCTTAGGAGGACATCTAACAGATAATATGGAAGGGAAAGACAAATATCCTCCATTCTCTCGCTCTACTCAGGGCTAACTCTCATTTCACCTGTATGGACTACTTAAAAATGTAAAAAAAATTGTAGCATTCGTCCAAGACTTTCCATAGGAACAGAATCAGCATGTTACTTAAATGAAGAGAAATATAGGTTAAGTTTCAAATCATTTTATTATCTGCAGTGATCTCTAACATTGAAAAGAGAAGCCAATTCCTTGTATCTGTAATACACTCAGTGATAGATTATTATATTGTAATATAGCTCAGGTCAGCAAGTAAAACCGCTAATATATTAATGAACTGGACTGAATGGAATCATCTCACACACTTTTAATGATGGATTTTCTCCTGCTTCAAGCGTGAGTGATCTGTAGCCAGTGGAGCAGAATTATTTTTCACAGAATTCCCACTGGAACCTGTTCACTGCAGTCTACAGTTTACTTATTAGGGGTGAGTCTACCGCCTGTCACAAAACTGACTGATGACAGGTTGCAGTGGAACCTTGGGGAATTCGCTCTTTCTGAAGCTGCAACAGTGTGGCAGGAGCAATTTATTGTAAGAAAGTATATTATATAACTGCAAAGTTCTCTAATTTCTTTAAAACAATAATTGCAACCCTCCTCCTTGATATCTTTACAGAACAGGAAAAAAAAAATATTCAGAATCTGTGCCAGGAGTTATTCAGCGTTCCTTTCTGCATTGCTCCATCAGATCAGTCTTCTCACTTACAATAATAAGCAGCCTTGGTATCAAACACTATAATTTACAGAACACAAACCCTGGGATCAGTTGTTATATTGGCAGAGTGATGGAGGGAAAACAAGATGCAGTTATCAGTACTTAGGCCTGTCTTTTCCCTTTATTCTTCTTGTTATGAGCCAAGAGGCATCTTCATCAAACAGCAATGACATCTCATTAATAAGTTTGCTGCTATAATCTGCACCATCAACATTTTTGGTAATTACAGCACACAATAAAAAGATTTTATCAAACCACAAATAAAATAAAAAAGTGCATAACATACCAGCATCCCTGAAACATATACATGAAAATCAATACCTTGCTTGAAGTGAACGAGTGACTATAGATTCTCCAGCAGAAAAAATAATCAGAAACAAGACTGGTTAAAAAAAGAAGCTAGGACTCACGGAACACACGTTGGCACTAGTGTTGAGCGCTTATTATCGACAAAGTTGAAATCGGCACGGTATTTACGTTGATCGGATTTTTTTAGATCACGCGATAATTTAGGTTAAAATCTGTGCATAATCTATTAATATCGCGCCATTTTCGGCGCTTCCTGTCATTTTGGGCGGCCTGCAAATCAGCTTACAGAATAGAGCAGGGTGAGATGTGTGTGCGATGTCATGACTGGGATGTGTATGGTTGCGATTGGCTGGAAAAATCACATGACCTAGTTTTACATAGAACAGCCCTTCCTATTCATGATCAGTGTGTGTCAGCGTCTCATAGCAGTAGGACGTGCGCTCTGCCTCTGTCCAAACAGCTCAGCAAACAGCTCAGTGAAATTATTCTATTTTTTCATAGACAGCTCTACTTTTAGCTGTGATCTTAGAACTTAGTTAGATCAGATATTTGCAGATTTTCTGTCGTTAGGCAGAGAATTTTAAAGGAGCATCTACCGCTGTAAAGTCACGGAGAGGGAGCGTGGGGTGGGTGCAGGAGGGGGGGGTGGGCGCGGGCGAACACAGACAAGCTCTATAAAGGATACTGGATATTGTACAGCCAAAACTTTGTTTAGACATTGCATTGCCTTATATTAGGATACAGATCTTTTCTAGTAACTGCAGGTCTATTTGTTAGGTGCAAAACTCCACTTTTATTATCAGTATACATTTCAGATAGGTGTTCTTTTTCAATTTTGCCCAGTCCAGCTTTGTTGATATAGCCACCTTGCAGTTAAATTTGAATCCAGCAATTTTGTAGTCACCACAGGTTGATAGGTGCCAAAAATACCTTTTATTATCCCGTATACATTTCAGACAGGTGTTTTTTTCACTTTTGGTCAGTCAAGCTTTGTTGATAGAGCTACTTTGCAGTTAAATTTGAATACAGCAATTTTGTAGTCACCACAGGTGAATTGATAGGTGCCAAAAAATACCTTTTGTTATCCTGTATACATTTCAGATACGTGTTTTTATCACTTTGGCGCAGGCCAACATTGTTGATAGAGAAAAATGAAACCATTGAATTGACTGGCTGAATCACTCTCAGAAGCCAGGAGGGCAAATGTCTTCTCAACTAAGAAGTGTTTTGGGGATGATTAGGACATTATTACTTATGGGGTGTGCGGACGAATTACACATCACACTGTAAAAAATACATTTAAAAACTGCAGGGGGGGGTTATTTT
>JAODAL010052856.1:0-25694 GCA_025379985.1 Phyllomedusa bahiana
GAATTTTAAATTTTTGAACCCCAAACTGAACTTTTTTACCGTTGTCAGAGTAAAGTTCTAGTTTAGTTCGATACGAAAATTTTCAGTTTAGTTTTTCAGCCTTTCCGCATTTTTGGCGGCCATCCAATCCCTTTTCGCATTTTGGGGGCGGCCATCCAATCAGTGCAGAGCACAGAGAAGTGCAAAAATGAATGGGCTGGGGTGGGGGGCCTTCACGGCTACTAAAATCACATGGCCAGGGTTATAATATATTTTATAATTATAAATTTTAAATATTAAATATATTATAATATATTTTTTTTTCAAGTATTGCCTTGTGAATGCCATTTTCAGCCACTCTCTGTACTGTAAAAAATTTTGCTCTTTTTTAGTTAGATAGCATTTCACCCATAGACTAAATAGTTATAATTTTGGTTTTGTTGGCTGCATCTTTCCCCCCCCGAAGGTTATTTGGTGACATTTACGGATCATATAAACGCCTTTACTCCATATACATGGATAATATTATACAAGGTTGAATTGCAAAATCATATCAGTGCCCAAAAGTTCTTTTTTTTTGGGTATTTTTTGGGGGGTTCAGAAAATTTTAATAGTCTCCAAATCTCCTATGTGCAAGGGGCTTTTTGGGGCCCCCCAGGATTCCCCGGGCCCCATAGCTGCTGCATCACTGCACCTCCTAAAAACTTCTCCTTTCAAGCTTCCTCATCTTTTATTTGATTTAAAGGGGTGAAATATTTTAGCCTCTACTTTTTTCGTCACTTTAAAACCAAAAAATTTTTCACTAAGGGTTTTTTCTACGTATCCAGTTTTTCCATATGGATGGTAATTTCTACTTTTCCTCACCTGTACGTTTAAAAAAATTTAACTAGAACATCTTCTCTCTAAACTTTAAAGGGGGTTTGAGCTCAAATTCTGTTCAAAAAAGAACTCAACCAAACATACAAATTTTTAGGTTCTAATCAAACAGAACAAATTTTTTTGCTTTCTCATCCCATCAGGGAACGTAATATAAATCTAAAAGGTTCCCCTGAGTTTTTTTGTAGTTGTACACTTAGGTGTTGCCTTTTGTGTTAGACACATTTCTCTGATCTATTTTTGGATATATCTATTTTAATGAATGCATCAAAGGTTATGTCTTTGTCTATTTTTCTATAGTCAGTGATTTGTTTTTAATAGACTAAAATTCTGTATTGACATTTATTTTGGCTATTATTATTTGCAAAGTAAACACTCCCTCAGTTAAGTTTAGTAAAATAAACTTCTTTTAATATAATTCAAATTGTGCAAAATTAATAAAATAAAATGAAACCAACATGAAAAGTCTTCTAAATTAAGTATAACTGAGTTTCCAACAGCTAGGGAAATGAATCACCACTAAATTGCTTCAAATGAAGAAAGATAATTTCAATATCTTCTGTGCCTTAAATGAATTATTTACTAATCTCTCCACAGGACACTTATCTACCAGTAAGTTGTCCTCAGTCGTTTGGCTATAATAAAGACTTGTTCCCAGCTATATCCTTGCACAAATGTGTGAGGCTTGTGACGATAATAATTAATTATTTTTTTTTCTTTAAGTTACGAAAGTTCTCTTTAAGATTTGAAATAATAATATATTA
Organism: Phyllomedusa bahiana; assembly: GCA_025379985.1. Lineage (NCBI taxonomy): Eukaryota > Metazoa > Chordata > Amphibia > Anura > Hylidae > Phyllomedusa > Phyllomedusa bahiana. Next base: position 1,620 of record JAODAL010052856.1, read on the forward strand.
AAGGATATGATTACAGAAGAGTTTTAAAGAGAGAAAGATATTAAAAGAAAATAATTCCACTATTAACATTAGGGCATAACTGTTATCACAAAGTGTGAGAATAATTGTACCTTTTTTGATCATGTAAGGCAGGATAAAGTCTTACTCACTGTTAAGGATACATTCATGTTTTAACCATGCTGTTTAATTCCTATTATTAAGGTACAATTGAACAATTTAATTTCAATCTAACAGGTATCTTACAGTGTAAGTCAGTTGCAGCTAGATTAGTCAAAAGAGGAAATATAAATAACAGTATTTAAAACCTGTAAGAAATTACAATTTTAGATCAGGTTTTACTAGAGGAAAAACAAATAAAGTAATTTCATATATGTTTTATATAAAAATTTTATATAATATAAAATATATATATATATATAAATATATATATATATATATATAAAATATTTTTATATAATATTTAATATATATATATAAAAATATTATATAAAAATATATATATATATATATATATATTATATATGAAATATATATATATAATATATATATATAAAAAACATAGGGATATTTTTCTCACTGTCTGACATAAAAATCAGAAAAAACCTTACCTGTTTTAGGGGTAATTTTTTTAAAGGCACTTTTATTACTTTCTGCAAAGTCAAGAGTTTACATTAGTGATGAGCGATTGCGTCGACGATCGTCATTGGGTCGATAGTTGATATCGTCAATTATCATGCCGATTATCGCCAATGACCCTTATAGTGTATAGGATAGGTACATCACCTTCATTCTTACTCGCAAACAGGGCGGGGGAAGCTGGAATTAACATTCACAACAGTCAAATGGATACATGATACATCTTAGGCAGCACAATTAAGTCACAGACCATTCACTATCCCTGTCTTGTACCACAACATGACCCTTAAACCTGCATTACCCACAAATTAAAAAGTGCCAGAAGGCAGTATAATTTGAACCATCATTTTACTTGAGCTGGACATTGACTATCCCTGTCCTGGAACACAGCATGACCCTTAAACCTGTCTGACCCACAGATTAAAAAGTGACGGAAAAAGGAGTCTTTCAACCACCATTATTGTATTAAATGGGTTGTCTCACTACAGGGATTGCTAGCTATGTTAAAGATCTTGCAAAAACAAGTCATTTTGCAATATGTGTCCATTAACAGTGTCCTACCTATTCCTGTTTTGACAGCACCATCACCCGTGAGCCACTGTTGACAATTGTGAAGAACAAATGTCTGTTAGAAACCAATTTTTTTTTTTTTTATAATAGGACCTGTAGTATTGCTGCATTTCAAAAACTTATAAAAATGACTTCTCAGCCACTGTTAAAAATTGTGAGGGAGAAATGCCACTTAGTCGCCACATTTCTGTTCCAAAGGACCATGATTATAGCTCTATCTCATAGCAACATGCCCCCAAAAAAATTATAAAAATGACTTCTCAGCCACTGTTAAAAATTGTGAGGGAGAAAAGCCACTTAGAAGCCACATTTCTGTTCCAAAGGACCTTGATTATAGCTGTATCTCACAGCAACATGACCCCAAAACCATTGACAATGCAAAAAATTCTAAAGTGAATAAATGGAATACGTTTTTTTCATGAAACCTTGGTGTCTTTTACAGTCTCCTCACCGCAAAACCAGCAAAATGAACTTTTGGGAACCGAGAAAAAAAATTGCAGTTAGAAATTATCATTTAAAAAAAAACTTTTCAAGGGACCTTTTTCTTTTGGAAGAGGAATGTAAGAGACCGGCAACTAATCGGTGACCTCGGAAATTTGGGGGCCACAACATCATCAGAGATCCATGCCTTATTCATCTTGATGAAAGTCAAAACAATCCACATTATCTGTGGAAAGCCGGATGCGTTTCTCTGTAATGACTTCTCCAGCTGTGCTAAAGGTCCGCTCAGATATGACACTGGCTGCTGAGCAGGACAACACCACTATGGCGTGGCGAGCGAGCTCGGGCCATTCATCCATTTTGGATAACCAGAAGTCGATTGGGTCTTGAACACATCCAAAAACATCGATGTTGAGAGGCAGATAGTCGTGCACCATGATCTTAAGCCGGTCTCTGTGTGTTGGATATGTGCCCTGCATTACTTGCGTTGGTGAGGTGGTAAATAAAGATTGCCAGAGGTCACCCATTAGGCTTCTGCCACCTTGCCTGCTGCTGCTGCTGCTACAGTTACTTGGCGCTGTACTGTTATCACGTTGCTGACGTTGTTCCACCGTGACATTTGAAGAACCTGAAGCAGACGCAAAAGATGTCTCCAGTTGATCAATCAGCACGTCTTCCAATTCCTGCATTAAACCTCTATTTGGGTGGGGGGAAGGGAAAGTGCTGAGTTTTGCTTTGTACCGGGGATCGAGGAGGGTGGCCCAACCAGTAACTGTTGTTCAGTTTGAGGGCCCTTTAAAATGTGAGGATAAATTTTTGGAGGAAATGGAGAAACAAGCACTCATGTGAGAGATGGAGCCTTGATTTCCCAAGCCTCTGGGTCGAGAGGGAACTAGCAAACTGATCTTCCTCATCTTCCCCCCCACCTCAAATTCGTGCCAACCTCTTTCCAAGGCGGGGACGTCGGTATGTCGTGTCCAGGAATACCTCCTCCTCCTCCTCCGCTTCCTCCGGCACAGTTAACACAGCCCTGACTTGCCTCAGATGATGCACCCTGAAGCTGATGTGCCGCCTTGCACTAGCCCTGGACCCGAACCACTGCCTAATGAAGACCAATAAAATTGTGAAACGTTGGGCCTTGGGGGAAATTCGAGGAGAAAGGCTCCGTGTCCGCATCTGTGTCCGTCTCCTCCTCCGTCGCTGGCGGGACCTGTTGTTTCAGAGTGTCCAACGATCGTTCCAGAACAAAGATCACCACAATGCTCATGCTGACAAAGGCATTGTCCACACTGACCATTTTGGTGGCTTCTTCAAAACTGGCAAGGATGGTGGGAGGTTCTTTCACCGGCCTCCACTCTCGGTGTCTCAACACCCCGAGGTCCGCACCGCTGCTTGTCAGGCCATGTGTCACTTCGTACTGCGTAATGGCATTGCGCTGCTGCCACAATCGCTGGAGCATGTGGAGGATGGAATTCCAGCGTGTTGCCACGTCAACAATGAGACGGTTGACGGGGAGGCCGAGCTGACGCTGCAACTCAGCCAGGCGGGACGAAGCAGGGTGCGAACGGCAAATGTGTGAGCTCAGACCTCGAGCCTTCCTCAGCCCCGGGTAGCGCTTTAGAAATTTCTGGACGACAAGGTTCATGATATGTGCCAGGCAAGGGATGTGCTCCAGTGTACCAATCTTAAGAGCGGCCAGCAGATTTCGACCGTTATCGCACACCACCTTGCCTGGCACAAGGTTCTTGTCACCCAGCCAGAGCTTGGTCTCGTTACGAAGAGCCGTCCACAGCTCCTGACCTGTGTGTTGACAAACCAAGACAGATTAATTTCAACACGGCCTGGTTTCTCTGGGCACATGATGACCTTGGGGGAAAGATCCCTGCACCCTCCCTGCGGTTTTGAAGAGCGTGCACCGAGCCTGAGAGCCATCGTCACCACCAGAGACATCGATCCAGCTCACCCAGTGAGCTGTTACAGCGATATAGTGGCCTTGGCCGTGCTTACTAGTCCATGTGTCGGGTCAGATGGACTTTGCCGGACACAAAATGCAGACAACGCGTTTGCAATTTTAATAACACGTGGCTGGCCAGGGCGGGGACGGCTTTTCGGGCAAAGTAATGCCTGCTCGGCAGCGGGTAGTGGGGGCAGGCGAGCGCCATGCCGAGGCGGAACCCCTCTGTGTCCACCAGACCGAAAGGCAACAGTTCCCAGGCCAAACGCCTGCAATGCCGACTTTCAGGCTTTTGGTTTTGGGGATGGTTTGGGTTAAAGTGTGTCTTCTGCTCGCTAAGCGGGAAGACAGAAGACTGGCTGCTAGACGGGCCGCGAAACGGTGTGCAGGTCGTCAAACACGAAAAGAAAGGGTTAGGAGGGGTCTCTGGTTTTGCTGGTGGTAACTCGGTGACGGTGGAGGCTGAAGCGGAGGCTGATCCCTGATCATGACTCTGAGAGACATGGGCAGCTGAGGAACGCTTGGTGTGGCGAAGGAGGGGAGGCGGAGACAGAAGGTGTGACAGTGTTGGAAGTCCGGCATCGGTGTGGCCTTTTTTGGCCATGTATTCCCCCTTTTCAACTCATGCATTCGCTGCATGTGACTAGACATGTTGTGGTGGTTAAAAAACTAAGATTCTTGCCTCAACTGATGAAAAGGCGGCATATGACATCGCTGGTGAATCAGAGGCTTGCTCGAAAAAGGCCGAGGCTTGAGAGGTCCTGGACCTTTTTGATGGCGATAAGCGAGGAGCGGAGTATCCGCTGATCGTGTCTGGCTGAATCATCACAGCGTACTTCAGCGAACGCCCACTCCCTTATTGAGGCGGGACCCATACTGACACTACCCCATCGTCTTCCTCCTCGTCTAGTGATGAAGCACTCGCAAGCAAATTCTGCTGAAAAGACCACGTTGGATCCGCAATTGCATCATCATCACCACAGGTGACTTCCTCGTCTTGACATTCTGCATCCTGGAGCTGCGGGCTACAAGCAACAGGCACGGCAAAGCGTTGCCGACCGCTCGTGATTTTTCCCTATTGACCGGCTTCCTTCTCCTCCTCTGATGGCATCAGTAACTAGGGGGTCAAGCAGACAAAATCATCCTCTTTGGCCTCTTGATCTTTGGAACTGCCTTCTGAGCCCAACCGCATTTTGTCATCAAAGGTCTTCAGAAAATGGATTATCCACAGTGGTTTGTACATGAGTTGACATTTGGGCTGCCTTCGCTTCCTGTAACTTCTTCTTTAAGAGGCTCCTCTGTACTCCACTCATTACCTGTAGTAATGGCACCTGTTCAAACTTGTTATCACTATAAAAGACACCTGTCCACAACCTCAAACAGTCACACTCCAAACTTCACTATGGTAAAGACTAGAGATGGGTGAATCGATTCTAACGAAGTGGAATTCGTTTAGAATTTCAGGAAAACTTCGGTTCTGAACGAAGTCAAAGTTTAGGTACTGAATGAAGTGTGCTTTTGATTGATAAAATGGCTGCGAGCACATGGGGCAAAATGGGGCAAAGCACTCTGTGAGGAAGAAGGGCATAGCCCTTTTCATGACATGTGCAGAGAGAAAGCCAATCAGAGACCGCCGGGATTTCTGTGACGTCACCCGCACTATATAAGTCCGGGGCGCGACGCCGGGAGCTCACACTCCTCTCACTATACTTATCAGGGAAGGGTTTCTGCCGCGTTTTTTTTCAATACAAATACCACTTCATTTTTGCTGCTCAATTCTATTGCGCAATTTACATCCAGGGGGTTTAAATTTAAACATTGTTTTGCTGGTGTGCTGACCCCAAGAAACCAACATTTTAAAAGCCAAAATATATAAATTTTTACTGTAGCATAATTAACAAGCGAAGGTTAATTACAAATTTATCTCTTGTTGTGTACGTAAAAAACGCCATTGTAACACGCAAAAAAGCTACTAGTTTGTGGTTGCCAATTCTTTGCGCAATTTACATCCAGGAGTTAATTAAGCGTTGTTTTCTGCAGTTGTACTCAGTAAAAGAAACTTTGTTTTTCACCGCCACAGAAGAAATTCTGTAGCATAATTCATATCTGAAGTTTAATTAAGCCTTTTTGTGCTTTTATATTCAGTAAAATACACAGTTATTAAACGGCACATACAAGTAAATTTTTCCTGCCCATTTGTGGAGCGCAATTTATATCCAATGGTGACCCAAGCTTCTTAGTGGGTTCATTTGGCGTCAAATATAGGGCGTGTATTTATCATATACAGAAAATCTTCATCAAACAGTGGCTGTACATTTTAGAATAAACAGAAAGTCAGACAGAGAGTGGCAGTTCTTCACCGCGAGTGGCAGAGGCACAAACATTCCAGGCCCAGGTCGCAGCACAGCAAGGGGACGTCGCAGGCAGGGTCACTCGTGAGGCCAAAACGCCGCTGTCATCTAGCGGCCGGTGTTGACCAGCAACCCAAGGGTTCTTGATTGGTTGACAGGTCATCCACTTCCTCCCAGATGACATCTGACAACCCCACCAAAAAGCCGTGGGATCGTCAGACACAACCCTTAGTTGGCATGGCCCGGGAGTGGGTCAGCAGCCCCCACCTGCCCCTCAACCCGCCTCTGTCCCTTCCGGTTTCCCCCCAGCCAGAGATCACTTATGTGGTCTGGCCCCACGCCACTATATGGGCGAGGATGAACAATTTTTGAGGAGGGCAGTCAGCAGCTACTTGGCAGCGAAGAAATGGGGCCAATTTTCCCGCTTCTTGCAGTGGGGCGGCAAAGTAATAGATGTAAGTGGCATGGGGGGTCAGTTGTGAGGGGTCAGCCTCTGCATACCAAGACCGGTGATGAGGACAGCAGTGACGATGAAACACAAATAGATGATGATGTAACCGACTGCATTTGGGGAGCCGGGTGAGGCAAGGGCTTCATCATCGTCGGGAGAAGAGGGCGTCAGCTTGCGCGTCAGGCATGGCGCACCCCAGCAAGTCGTTGTGTGGCCGTGAGTCAGCAGGATAGCAGCAGTGTGAGGTCGGGAGCCAAGCGGCAACGGGGTAAAAAACCCACTTCGCAGGTCCAAAGAAAGTACGGCACAGGGGCTCACGAGCAGCGGGGGAAAGTAGTCACTCATGCGGAGCGTTGGCGGTAAAATCCGATACTCGGCGGTGTGGCCTTTCTTTGCTAAGACACCGGAGGAGCCGAATATGGGTATATGTAGAATCTGCCCACAGAAAGTGAAGCGTGGCCAGGGAGCTAACGTTGGCACCACGGCCCTGCGTCAACACATGCAGCGTCACCACCCGGGTGGCCGGGGAGAAACGTGGCTCAGATGTGGTGGTCCATCCTGCCGCCCCGGGCCAGCAGCGCCCCAGTGGCACGCATGCCATTGCAGCCAGTCCAAGGCCCACCACCTCTGCAAAAGGGGAAAGCTGTTTCCTTTGACATCATCCCCGGCCCCAGATGCTCCTGCTCCTCGCTACTCATGGCGCCAGCAGTCGTTCAGCAGGCGATTGGCAAGAGACAACAGTATGCTCCCAACCATCCTAAGGGGGCAGCACTGACCGTGCTCCTGTCCAAGTTGTTAGTACTTGCAGTCCCCCCCTTTCCAAATGGTGGCCCTCTGAAACCATTCAGAGAACTAATGGTTTTGTGCCAGCCGAGATGGAGAGTTTCCAAGCCGTAATTTCTTTTCCAAAAATGCAGTACCAGCACTTCATAAATATGAGAACAGAAGGTGGTCAGTCCTTAAGCTTATCGTTTGTTCCAAGGTGCACGGCAGCGCGGACGTCTGGAGCTGTAACTACGGTCAGGGCCAGTACATTTCCTTTTTACGGCCCACTGGGGGAATGTGCTTCCGGCCCAGGCACACCACAACTTGGACAGGAGACGCCGCTTTCTCCTCCACGTTGTCAAACTGCTGCTCCTGCGCCAATGCCCCGCCTCCTCCTCCTCCACCACCACCATCATTTTCAGCCTCCACAAGTACTGCTCCATCATACCACATGTGTAGGGCACAGCGGTGTCACGCATTCTACACCTGGCTTGCCTCGCAACGAAGTCACACAGGGGAGGAACTGCTCCCGCGTCATGCAGCAAGAAATTTGATGTTGGCTTTCCTCTGTGCCAACGCAAATGGGAACCATGTGACGACAAGGAGGAACATGGTGTCCGCGCTGCACCGAGGAGGGATGTCCATTGCCCTGCATGGCGCATGTTTTCAATCTGGTTGTGAAAAGCTTCCTGACTCTTCCACCGATCTTCAGAACATTCTGAAAATGGCCAGGAAACTGTGCATGCACTTTATCCATTCGTACAAAGCCAGAACAACCCTCCTCGAGTTGCAGCGGCAGAACGGCCTCCCCCAACACACTCTGATATGCCATGTTTTCCAACCCTTGGAATTCCAGCCTGCACAAAGTTGGGCCGACGTATGAAACAGAGAAAGGCCATTAACGATTTTTTGATGATCCCGGGAGACAGAAGTACTCCCCTGTGGTAACTTTGATGTCAGCCAGTGGCAGTCATGCGTGACACCTGCCATTTGTTGAGGCCATTTGAGGAGGCGACGTTATTTGTCAGTCGCCAGGGCTACGGGGTGAATAACCCTCATTCCACTGCTTCATGTCCTGAAGCAGATGCTGAAAAATCTGTCTGGGCAGGGGGCTGGAGACGTGGCACTACATCTCGTGGCCACATGAGTCCGGGGGGGACTGAAAGGAGGAGGAGGAGGAGGACATTGGAGCAAAGCATTGTCCCGGGGAAATGAGTGATTTCTACCCCGGTGACAAGAAGGAGGGGCAGGAGCAGCTGGAGGTGGTGGATGGAGATGAGGAAGACGAGGCCGATGACCCCCAAGCACCGTGGCAGTATACAGTGGAAATGGAGGCAGGGGGCCCCTTGGAGTCACTTGTGCAGATGGCCCGCAGCATGCTTATTTGCCTGGCTAGTGAAAAGCCGAATAGTCAGCATCTGGCAGAGGGATGGCTTCTGGCTCTCCACCCTATTGGACCCTCGCTTCAGGTCAATTATGGGGGCCTTTTTCCCAGCTATTGAGAGGGAGGACAAACTCAAATATATAGGGAAATCCTCCGTAATCAGTTTGGCCGCTGCCTATGCGGCAATCGTCCCTCCTCTGACAGGGCTGACCGGGGGTTCCTCAGCACTCACGTACTACTGCCCCCCCGGGTGCTGGGGAAGGTGGGGGGGTAGGAGCAGTAACCACTCCCTCAGCAGTAACCTAAGTCTGGAGTCACGGATGAGCAGCTTCCTTCACCCGCCTAGTGAGGAGGGTAGTCGCCCCCGCAGCAGCAGCAGGACCTGGAGCAGTCCCTGAATCCAACAGGTTTGTGCCACTTGAACAGCACTCTGCCACCCCAGTTAGAAGATCCGCTGGACTACTGTGCAGCCAAACGGATTTGGCCGCAAAATTCAATTTGCAGTGAGAGCTGTCCTGCCCGCCATATGTGGCATCAGGGGTTTCATGCGGCGGGGCCATCGTTACCCCAAGGAGAACCCGCTTTTTCCACGGGAAATGTGGAACGCTGACCTTTGTCAAATGAATCAGGCGTGGATTTCCACCCCACCAATGCCTTAGGCGTCAGACCCACATCAGCCATGACGCCTCACCCAAACTGTGGGGAAATGATCCCGGGTTTAAACTACCTGCCTCAGCCACTATTCTGATGCCACCACCCACCTGATGCCACACATCGCTGACAGTTTCTCCATCTGCCACCAACCATCTTTACCAGGGACTGGTATTGCCACCCACCTCCACACTCTGTCATTGTGCCACTGTCTGACCCTCAAAGCTGCTGCTGTGGCTGCTGCCGTGACCTCCACGCTGTGTCATTGTGCCACTCTGTGGCCTACTCCTGTTCTTGCCACCTCCAGAATGTCATTGTGCCACTGCCTGACCTCATGCTGCTGCTGTGGCTGCTGCTGTGACCTCCACACTGTGTCATTGTGCCACTCTGTGGCCTACTCCTTTTTTGCCACCTCCAAATGTCATTGTGCCACTGTCTGACCTCATGCTGCTGCTGTGGTGCTGCCGTGACCTCCACACTGTATCATTGTCCACTGTCTGACCTCATGCTGCTGTGGCTGCTGCTGTGACCTCCACACTGTGTCATTGTCCCACTCTGTGGCCTACTCCTGTTTTTGCCACCTCCAAAATGTGATTGTGCCACTGTCTGACCTTATGCTGCTGCTGTGGCTGCTGCCATAACCTACACACTGTGTCATTGTGCCACTCTGTGACCTATTCCTGTTTTTGCCACCTCCAGAATGTCATTGTGCCACTGTCTGACCTCATGCTGCTGTGGCTGCCGCCGTCACCTCCACACTCTGTCTCTAATGTTGCCACCTGAGCTCTCAGTTTGTTTTTTTCCAGCTTTCTCTGGCATGACTTTATCAGGCAACGTTCCCGCTTCAGTTTTTTGGTCAGTTTTGCCCTCTTAAGTGCCCAGGGAATTTTATAGTGATGCGATTATAAGAGCGGCGGCAGTCATGTGTGTGTCATACTAAAACACAACATTGTATGAAGACCAAACCAAGCTCCCTCTGCATATTTAAGCATGGCACAACGTTCTACAGCACCCTGCAGGCTCTGTGCAGCCTGGAAATAGCTGCTTTTTAACACTAGGACTACTGGACCCGTGAACCCGCCTAGAACTACTGAAAGGAGTCAGTTTGACTCCTTGCTTGTTTTCGTTTATTTTAGAGTTTTCATTTGTGGTTTATTTATTAATAATTATATTTTTGTAATGAAATTATTATTGTGAGATCCAACAGTAATGCTTTTGATTGTTTTTTTCTGCTTTCTTATTTTTCTACAGAAAAAAACAAATAACAATTATAATAGACGTTTTTCAAACTTTTTTTTTTTTATTCAAGTGCACACATATAAACAACAACTGAAAGAACAAAAAGCAGAGAAAATGTAGGTGGAGGAGCATAAAAAATGAAAATATGGCGCAGAATTCACCTTCTAAACATTTTGTGTTTTGAAATTTTAGGCATTGCCTTTGATTTATGGCAGTACATTGCCCACACAAAGACTTACCACAAGTCTTACAATTGCCGACAGATCTATTTTTCTTGCACTTTTCTTTGATCTGGCAAAATTTTGTTTGAACCATCACTTCTGAGCATGTAAAAACTTGGGACGTGGAACCCTTTTCCCTATCTGTGACATAAGGACCACTCAACTCTCTCACAAGCGTTTGCAAAAATGCCTTGCGTGACATTTTTTGGTGGGTAATCTCCTTGAATATTATCCATGCATTTATACCCGCAAAGTCTAATGCATTTGAAAATGCATGAACAGGCATCTCCTTGTGCATGTTCGTGTGGTATATTTTCGTGCCATCTGATCCACTACATCTACTCCATATTTTGTTTCATTGTAAAACTTTACCGTTTCTGGAGTTTTTTTAGCGGAATCAGACGCAACAACAACATCTGGATGGACGGACTCAAAATGACAACATTTTGTTGACCTTTCCTTGATATACTGTAAGTGTAAAATTGTCTTCATTTCTAAACACTTTAGTGTTGTACAATTCCTTTTCATGGATTTTATTTCTTTAGGCACTTCTCCCCTTATCTTCTTTAGTGTTTCCCACGATGGTTGTTCCTTTGCTTTTTAGCTGTTTAGCAAATTTTTTAACTGAAGTAAAATAATTATCGGTTGTAACATTGCGACCTTTTTTCAAAAAGGGGTTTCCAATAACTTCATTACCACTGGTCAGCTAAACGGTCCTCAGCACGGCGTGTGTCATCTTTGCCTAGATAAGGAAGCCATTTGCCAGATATTTGCTACCCTTATCAACAGCTAGCCAATATTTGTGGCCATATTTATCTGGTTTGGAAGGCATTTACTGCGTGAATGGACACCTAGTTTTGCTTGGGACAAGTTGCTCAACCACCGTTATTAGGGGGCCAGGTTTGTAACACGCAATACAATTTTCAATAAACCTGTCCCACACAGTAGAAAATAGAGCAAACTTCCCCGTTTGCAGTCTCTCCGATCGAGTAGATTTCTCATCCAAATCTGAGAAACCTCATAATTTTAACAAAGCGGTCCCTAGAATTGTCGCTTTGCAAAACGGTATTCCCCAGTCATTACACCAAATACTGCTAATCAGGTGCGGTTCGTGCAGATATTCCACGAGCATAAATATCGCAATAAAAGCATCTAGCTCCTCATCAGATAGAGTAAACTGTAAATTATTGTTCCTGCATGCTTCTGCAAGCGACATTTCTTTATATGTGTCCCAAAATTTATGAATCAAAAAATAAACCCATGCGCTCAAAGGACTATCGATAATGATATTTCTTCTGGCGTATCCTGTAGGGCAGTGCTTCTCGAAGAATATTTTGGCTGTCACGCCTACCAGGGAAGTGTTCTTCCAATTTCAACAGGTTTCCATTGAATACCATCCGCTGAAACTAGTATTCCTTCAGATTCGCCTTCTCTGGTGTTTGTTGTTTGCATTTCCTCTCGCCGCCATCGTTACCTGTTGTTCTTTTCATTTCTGGGGCTTTTTCCTGTTTTTTTCTGTCCACGACCAGGAGGATGGCACGAGGGAACATAACTGCATGAGCCCCATCCCAGTTGATGTGCTTTGGAATATCTGGAAAAAAGTTGATGAATATTTAGAATTTTTTTTTTGTAAGGGGCCGTGCACACTGGGTGGATTAGCGGGGGAATATCCGACCGGATATTCTCACCACAAAACCGGCCCGTACCTGCCCGCTCAGGTACAGAGCGGAGTTTCATACCTGAAGCTCCGCTCCGAACCCCGGGCTCGAGCCGCTGTCTGGGACGGAGCCCTGCTTGCGGTAAGCAAGCGCGCTCTGTCCCCTGACAGCGGCTCCAGCCCGGGGTTCGGAGCAGAGCTTTAGGCATGAGCGGCAGGTACGGCCTGTATTGCGGCCAAGAATATCCAGATGGGTATTCAGACAGAATTCTGCTAGTGTGCACAGGCCCTAACTCAGTGTGTGAAGAACAAATAAATACACATAACTACTTACCTTCTGGATTTGTTCCTTCTGAGTCTTCAATTCACTTGATATGTTCTGAGGAAGAAATATTCATCACTGTCAGAATCAAATACATGTCCCTGCAATTCGGATTCCGATTCAATTTTCCGGTATGGATTGCAAAGTACCAGAATATCCTGAGGCTTTAAACAAAAGTCTTCTCTCCATATTCCTCACAAATTCCATAATTCTATATAGTTCCTGCTGAAAAATAGAAATGAAATGAAAACTAAAAGAAATAATAACTGTTCTGCCACCTTCAAAAAAGGTGGGCTGAATCAGTTTACAGGCAGCTAAACTATTTCAACAATTCATACCTGTATGAGTCTTCAGAGCTCGTATGTCTGCGTCTGTTCTCTTTGTCCTCTTCAGCTGAACTGATAGTAAAGTTACTATCCAGAATACTGTCTCCTGCAAACCTTAAAAAACACCACCCTTCATTAGCATAAAATAAGAGCCTAGAGTAAACAAGCTATTTTTTTCAGCATTACACAGTAATACAAGCAGGTAAAACACAAGGAAAAAAGTAAAAAAGTTGACATGTAAATTGAACTACATCTATAGAACATCAGGGTAAATAAGACAGAGTGAAAAAATTATGCACAAAACTTTATAGCAACATTTAGTGACAAAAGGACCTCAAAATATAGTAGGGAGTCAAAATGACTCCCTTCAGTTTGTTTCTTGGTAAATTTTGAAAAAAACGCGCAAATTTTTCACCAAAATTATTTATTCTCACAAAATCTTTTTTCACATCATATTTGAGGAAAAGTCACAGAGTTTCAAGTCGGAATTCTGAAAAAAATGTAGTCACAGAAGAGAAATAAAAAACTAAAGGAGTCAAAATGAATCCATCAGTAGTTCTAGTGTTAACGTGATTCGTCCCGAAGTAATTCGGAACGAAGTTATTTTTTGCCGAGAAATTCGGCAAAGTGAACGAAACGAATTTCGGGAAATTCGCCCATCTCTAGTAAAGACCAAAGAGCTGTTGGAGGACAACAGAAACAAAATGTTATCCCTGCACCAGGCTGGGAAGACTTAATCTGCAACAGTCAAGCAGCTTGGTGTGAAGAAATCAACTGTGGGACCAATAATTAGAAAATGGAATACCACTGATAATCTCCCTCGATCTGGGGCTCCATGGAAGATCTCGCCCTGTGGGGTCAAAATGATCACAAGAATGGTGAACAAAAATCCCAGAATGACCTGCAGAGAGCTGGGACCAAGGTAACAAAGGCTACCATCAGTAACACACTGCGCCGCCAGAGACTCAGATCTTGCAGTGCCAGACATGTCCCCCTGCTTAAGCCAATACATGTCCGGGCCCGTCTGAAGTATGCTAGAGAGCATTTGGATGATCCAGAAGAGTATTGGGAGAATGTCATATGAAACCATAGTAGAACTGTTTGATAGAAACACAACTCACCGTTTTTGGAGGAGTGAGAATGCTGAGTTGCATCCAAAGAACACCATACCTACTGTGAAACGAGGGGGTGGCAACATCATGCTTTGGGGCTGTTTCTCTGCAAAGGGACCAGGACGACTGATCCATGTACATGAATGAATGAATGGAGCCATGTATCGTGAGATTTTGAGTGCAAACCTCCTTCCATCAGCAAGGGCATTGACAATGAAACATGGATGGGTCTTTCAGCATGACACGGAAGCCAAGCACACCGCCAGGGCAATGAAGGAATGGCTGAGTAAGAAGCATTTCAACGTCCTGGTGTGGCCTAGCCAGTCTCCAGATCTCAACGCCATAGAAAACCTTTGGAGGGAGTTTAAAATCCGTGCAGCCCAGCGACAACTCCAAAACATCACTGCTCTAGAGGAGATCTGCATGGAGGAATGGGCTAACATACCATCAACAGTGTGTGACAACCTTGTGAAGACAGAAAATGTTTGTCATTGCCAACAAAGGATATATAAAAAAGTATTGAGATGAACTTTTATTATTGACTAAATATTTAATTTCCATCATAATTTGTAAATAAATTCTTTCTAAATCAGACAATGTGATTTTCTGGATTTGTTTTCTCAATTTGTCTCTCATAGTTGAGGTCTACCTATGATGTCAATTACAGGCCTCTCCTCTTTTAAGTGGGAGATCTTGCAAAATTGGTGGCTGACTAAATTATTGTTTCCTCCACTGTATACCTACAAGGGGATATTTATACCTACATGGGGCATTCATACCTATAAGATGCTTTATATTGCTGCAGGAGCTATATATACCTACATGGGGCATATATACCTACATGGGGCATATATATATCTACAAGCACCTACTTACTAACAGGTGCTTTATATACTTGCCTACAGGGGCTATAATTGTATACCTAGCTAAAGGGGACCTATATACCCAAAGAGAGTGTACATACCTACAGCGGGCCACTATACCTGCGTACAGGGGCTCTATACATCTATCTACCCACAGGAGATCTTTATAAGTATAGGGAGCACTACCTACCTACAGGGGCCTGAATATTTATGTACATGGGGTCTAACTACCTATAGAGTCTGTGTATCTACTTATAGAAGGCCTATATACCTACCAGGGGCCTTTACACCTTCGTATAAGGGGGTTTACCTATCTACTTACCTAACTTTGGAGGTGTGCCTACCTTCTATATTGAGGGATTTATCTACCTACTATATGAGGGTGGAAAAGAAGAAGAAAACTTGGTACACAAACAGGAGTCCCTTAGCCATTTACGGACACTGTTTTGGGCACAAGGGGATCATTATTACCATCAGGAACATTATGGATGGAAGTTTGTACAGAGGTGGGAAATTGTAGGGAAGAGTTTGAAAAGTGAGGAGTCTATGATGTTTATGTAGTTAATTCTGCAGTGATGAGTTGAGGACGGGAGAAGACGTCATGATCTAGGACTGAATGGAGGAGAAAAAGGAAAGAGAACAACTCTGAGTCCCTGGATGTGACTTTACTGTAATCACTAATATGCATGCAGAGTGACTGTGCTCAACTGGTATCTACCAATGTATGGTCACTGTATGGTGGTTATTGTGTAATGTTTTATATTCAGAAATAATATATTCTGTCACTATGTGGTGGTGCTATGAAGTGGTATTTTTCAGTCACTATGTGGTGGTGAAATAATGTGATATTTTTCAGCCACTATATGATAATGATATTTGGTCATGGTGTGGCGGTATTTGATATTAGTAAAATTATTGGTTATATTGGCCTAGGAACTCTAGTTTTGTATAATGGTATTACCTGGTAAATGTATGACCAATACTTAGTGGTTTTATACTTAGTACTTTGTGTTTATTGCATTTTATATATTTCTAATTTATATAAAAGGTATTATACAGGTAATGGGGGACATATATCTTTAGACTTTTTATGTTTGCCACCCAGTATCCTTCAGCAATTAGGTGGCATGAGACATAGAAGCCTCAGCTCCCCATCTTGATTACAGGTTAGTGTGATGTCATCACACTAGTCTATGTAAGTTGAAGCTAGACCGGGTGGGACACCATACAGGCGGCACAGACTGGGAGGCAAAGAAGGTCCCTAAAATCAACTCCTATGGTGGGTCATAGGCACCACAGTCTGACTCTGATCCCAGAGGTGGGACCTGCACCTTTCACCCTTTAACGGCATATCCTATCAATATGCCATCAAGTGTGAAATAGGAACACCCCTTTAATAAACCTTATCTAACATCACATGTTTCTAAACAACATGTGAATGCTTACTGAATGCCCAAATGTATGTTGAAAATAGAACTGTTGGACTGCACTGAATTCAATAAAGATACTCAGCATGTGTGAATTCAAATAATTTACATGATCTGGAGTCTATATTAATGATCATCTACTATACATTCAGGATGTTGCAAACAAATTTACATGATGTACACACTATTTGTAAGGTTTATAACTTTAGAAATTAATTAGATGACAACTGTTTCTGTCAATTTTGACCATTTTTTTAAAATGTATTTTATTAACTTTCTGTCCTACTAGAAATCATGAATAAATAGGTAACTAGGTGTTACTATTTGAAGGGGGTGTCCTAGTGATTGACAATGTTCAATCAATATGGACAGTGACAGACTATTTAGGGATTTACCCTTCAGCAAAAAAAGGGCTCGTCCTGTTGACAATTCATAAATATTCAGGAAGAGAAACGGTTATCCAGTACATTTATGAGGCCGGGGGAAAAATTTACTAAAACAGACCTTTTAGGAGTGGTGAAATGCTCTTAAAAATAATCTATGGAGGCAGCAAAATAATTAATGTACTGTAAATAAAAAATAAAAATAGAATAATTGATCAGTTTTAAATATATTTTCGGTTAATAGGGTATATGCATATATATATATATATATTATATATATATAATTAATATAATATATTATAATATATTTTTATATTTATATATAAAGAATCATGTGTATTAATACAAGAAAATAAACAACTTACATAAAGTGTTTTCTTTTAACTCATGTAGTGCTTTGAAGTGCCAAATGTGATAATTTAATTGCTTCTCACAGTTATAATGTCATATTTTTTTTCCATTATTCGCACACAGGCTTTGCAATCTAACAGCTCAAGCTAGCTATTTTCTTGAATGCTGAATAATTAAACCTTCCCTTTCTTTGATATTTTCAGCCACTTGAAAATTACACTTGAAATAAACTAGTGTTTACATATTGAGGAAAAAAGTTTTGTCTGTTAACAGAAATCCAGTAAAAGAAACTAAGATATACATTATTTGTGAGTTTTAAATTCCGTTTTGGCATTGAATTCTAGATCAATTCAAGTAAATAATTTTCAGTAGCCATCATTTATTTAATAATTTAAGGTTAAGCAAAAAGTTATATAGAACGAACACAGAGTATAATGGAAACTTTTCCTTAAAGTTGTAAAAAATACAAAATTTCTCTACAAATATTAAGGTGCGACACCTATCTTAGTGCATTTACAATCTTTACAAATCAGTTTGGATTCTAGGACTATGATCTTTAAAAGAGTATTTCCAAGCTTTAAACTTGTAAGCAAAGGTAAATACAGACTACTATTGTTTTTCTGATTTTGCTTACTTTTATAGTTAGAGCAGTTTTCATCTCCTGATTGTTAACAGAAGGTTCCTTATGTTACTGACCACCTCTAGCAATGGCTGGGATTGTGACATCACTCCCTGCTGTGCCATATTGCCAGCATGGGAGTTTGTTCATCTTTCTTATTGAAAATAGTTAACCCTTTACTGCTCTGTTGACTTATGAACTGGTATCAAGAGCCTTCCATTACCAAAATCCCTCTAAAGGCACAGCTAGGAATAGCAGAGCTAAAATATCAGTCTGTACTGTTGAATCACTCACAAGCTCCACAGGAAGTGGTAAACTGAAAGGGGAGGGGAAATGAGTAGTTTCTGTTAAAACAGCCAGCTGTAATAACCCCTTTAAGGTAAAAAGTCACTACATAGCCATTTAAAAATGTTTTTTTTTTTTTTGCTGCATGTAGATTTGTGAGTATGAATGGTTAACACTGGCACATAACAATTGCAGTGTATATGTCAAGGCTGTGGGAGGTCAGTATGTACTATAGTGGGTCAGTGCGTACTGTAACAACCATTGCCAGGTATTGTGAATCTGCGAGCATAGATGGTAAAAACAGAGACCATGCCATGGAGCAGAATCTAAGAGGCCCCTGGTGTTCACCAGAGCCTTACACAAGGCCAGACGGACTTAGCTGCAGGAAAGCTCCAGGTCGCTACCCCTTATGTGGCTACTCACAGTGAGAGTCGAAGCGCAAGACTGAGGACACTGGGTACAGGCAGAGGTGACGGGTTACAGCAGGTATAGCCGAAGGCAGGTGACAGAGTCCCAGGAATGTAATGGACTAGTACAACAGCAGATATCTACGATACTACTGTTGTTAATAGACTCGTGCAGCGACAGGAACAGCAGTAGAATAACTCACTGTTAAATCGGGGGTTAATCCAGTTAATACTGGAAGCAGCAGCTAGACAGCAGACAGAGGTAAGATCACTGAAGTACAACAATGAACTGACCAGGAACAGAGGCAGGGAGCTCCTTAAGTCCAAGGAGGTCACAGGTCATTGGGAAAGGTAACTAGGAACTGTATCTTTAAATTACCAAGAGTTGCCACGTGAGGGGGCTCGCGTTCACCCACAGAAAGTCAGAGGACGGGTGCACACAGGATCGTGGACTGGAGCAGGAACTAGGACAGGTGAGTCTAACCAGGTGGTGGCTGCTGACACAGGTATAAACACAGAGGACACAAGCAGATAACCGGCATGGACGGCAGCATGAACCATGACAGTATACATCAGTGAATAATGTTATATAATAAAATTTTTACATGAACTTCGTTAAGTCAATAAACCCAATATTGGGACGTAATTAACTATGTAACTATTCACAATTTACCTATTGGTTAATAATTTCCTATTTGCCAGTTGCTGTACCAGATAAACTCTATTGATAAAACTTTAATTTTCTTTAAGTAGTCTAATACAGGTGAAGTGTGAATAAAAAATTAGAAACTGTTGCAGTCAGACCTCCTAACACAACTCCTATATTTTTGAGACACTGAGATAGATCACACCTAAGCAAAATAAACAAGCCCCCCACCCAACATGTTAAACCCAGTGTGCATATAGGGAAATGAGTGCAAGGGCATGAGATGCAACTAAAAGAAAATTCTGTCTGTCTATCTATTTATCTATCTACAGTACCGCTGTAGAGACTTCTTCAAGCAAGCTTGCTTGAAAAAGGGTCTCATAGGAGCCGACACGTCGCCTGTAGATATGGAATAAAGCTCCACTTTTTCCAAACTCTTGTGAGTGCTGCAAGTTTTTTTCCATTTATGTACGCATTGACCTGTGACAGAGGTCTTGTTTGCTGAACGATTAAATTATTTTCTTTTTTAAGTGTTTGGACTTATGTAGTGTTACTATTGTCAGCATTAAATCTGAAAAAAAATTCAAAGGTTTAAAGGGGTGTTATCGTTTCAGCTGTTTGGGCTGTTCAGCTAATTTTCTCAGATTGAGTTTGAAATCCAGGGGCGTGTCTCTCCTGTCAGCAGGTGTGTCTCTCCTCCCAGGAGGCGTGTCTCCCCTCACTGAAGAACTGTGACATCATCATTTTGTATGAAGCAGGGGATGCAGAAGGTTGTCTGGATATAACAGCTCTGTAGCCTCCTGCATGCTTATTTCTGCAGCCTTGAGGCTCCAAACACCAGCAAACACTTGTCATATGTCTTAGTTTACACACAAATTACGCTGAAAGCCAACAGCTTTAACTTCTAGTGGTGTTCATCCAAATTGTACTGACAACAGGCAGAGACCTTTACTCAACTACAAGGACAAATGTCAGCTTCAAGTAAAGATCTCTGCTTGCTGTCAGTGACATGTGAGTGAAAACAATGGGGGGAGAAGCAATCAGCTTTGAGAGAAGACCCTGCTCAGCTTGTAACTAACTTGGGCTGTTGGTGCAGCGGTAGAGCAGTGAGCAGTGATAGAGTATTGCTTTTATAACAAAGGGGTTTGGAGTTCTAGTCCCCTCACAGAGTATATTTTCCCCCCCCCCTAAATTCTCCACATATGTAGAGAGACCTAACATATATATATACACATACATAGCTCTCCTATATCATGTCTCATCCCCCAGAACATATGCATTGTATCACGTATGTTGGAAGTGCTTGGTGTGACTACTGTGACAATGGGACACTATATAGGGGAGCTTTGTGTGTGTATATGAATAAAATTATAGATGTCTACACATATATTTTCATATCTTTACATATGTGTACAATTTATAAAAGAAAAAAAAAATACTGATGGGACTTGAACTCCTAACCTTTATCTTTCAGAGTGGATCAGCTAAGCACTGCACTATACAAGCAGCTTATGCAGACACAGTGTTGAATCCTTATGTTATACACTACAGATAATGACGTCATAAGGAGGCGGGGCTTGCATTAGCCCTGAGGAACAGAACGCCCTCTTTTCAAA
Source organism: Phyllomedusa bahiana (assembly GCA_025379985.1). Classification (NCBI taxonomy): domain Eukaryota; kingdom Metazoa; phylum Chordata; class Amphibia; order Anura; family Hylidae; genus Phyllomedusa; species Phyllomedusa bahiana. The sequence goes on from JAODAL010052856.1 coordinate 22,297, forward strand.
GTAGCAGCTTAAGGACTGGACCTGTGAGGAGGTGAATCAAGCTCTTCGCATAAGCCCTTTAAACAGCCAGTATTTGCCCAGATCATCACCATAGAGCTGGGAGATGTACATAGAGCCAGCAGAGCTTGGTTTCACTATCAATTTTAACAGCTCAGAGGGGAGTCAACACAGAGTGTGCAGGCAGCCAATCACAGTGCAGGGGGCGTGGCCGGGGTGTTTCCTGTCTAGGGGGCGTATCCCAACAGGCTGAATGAAATATCAGCCAGCCAATCACAGTGCAGGGGGCGTGTCTAGGGAATCTACCAGAGGGCGTTCCGACCAGCAGCAGCAGAAACAGAATACAGATTTACAGAGAAGCTGATATCTGCTAAACCAAGTGACAGAGGTAATGCAACCCAATTACAATAGTGCTTATTTTTACTGTCCCCATAATCTGAGACATGATCTTTGTAACGATATAACCCCTTTAAGTACCTCTTCTTTTATGACTTAAATTACTGAGTGTGATAGCTTGACAGACTCATCTGCTGATCAGGTAACCATAAATAGCACCAGAAAACATTTTATTATTTTGCAATTTTTTACATCACAGGAAGGTATATTTATTTTAGTAACTTTTGTATCATTTTCATAACAAATTCAAATTTTCTAAGATAGTATTGACATGTTTCATTGGTAAACAATAAACTAGAGTTGTTGAAACATTTCTTTAAAAAGAAACCCAGATATGTCTCATTGGAAAAGAAAAAAATGCTGATTTTATTAAATTTTAGAAGGGTTTGTTGTCATTTATGCCATATTTTCTGAATACAATTCTATCACTGTTGCTCTACAGATATTCAGAGATGTTCTACATTTGCTTTAAACATGAAAAAACATCTTCCCCAGGGCCAAACGCTGTTTGTGTTATGTCAATGCATAGATTTTTTTTCATTGCATGGAACAAATCACACTAAATTGATTTTTTTCACTGGACACAATGACATTACTATGGTAAAAATTATTTCTTTAAATTCTATTACACTTCCAGTTTCATCACCCTCACCTTCTATTTTCTGTCATTTTCTTTTGTTACAGGAAATCTTTCATCAACCAAACACTCAGACAAAAAACACAAGTATTACACATTGCAGAAAGCAGCTGTGGCATACATTAGAAATCACTTCATAATGACAAAGCAGGTATTAAATGAGCTATAGTTTCTTGGAACAAAAATCAGATTTCATTAGATTTCCTGGTATCCAGCAGAAACCTTATATCAAACACCTGATCCAAATATATGTAGTAAAACAAATTGTCACATTCATTCTACCTCCTGTTGTAGCATTTCAATGGTGGAAATGTTCAATTACAAAAACAATTAAAACAGTGTGTTAATCATAAAACAAGTGCAAGATTTTTTCAATTAAAATCTTCTTACTTATTGTACTTTATGATGATCCAATCATAATGTGAAAACTAATCTTATTATTCAAATGGTAATTACATTTTATCTAAACTTAAAATAAAATTTAGTTAAAAATATATTATAATGAAAAACAGATACCTTGTGTTTTCTATTGTATTGAAATTAATTCTCACATTAATGCAGTCAAGGCTATAATGAAGAAAAATACATAGCTATTTTGCTTGCCTGCATTGCATAGTTTTTATATTACAGTTATGTCAATCTTATATAACAATAGCTCTATCTAGTGGTCAAAACTAAGATCACATTCAAAAATGTAGTTTTACGATCAATTCTATTTCCAGTTATTACTCAAGTTTTTTGCATCTATTTATCTCAAGGTGATCAATTAAAACACCTCCCAATGTTTCTCTCCTGCCACTTCCTTCTTTGTCCTGATTCTCTCTTGACCCTTTACAATCTGGTTTCAACACTCTACATTTTACAGAAATTGTCCTAACTAAAGTTTCAAATGTTATCCTGACTACTAACTCAAATGACAACTACTTTCCATTGATTATTTTGGATCAGTCCTTAGTATTGGATACTCTAGGCCCACTTCTACTCATCATACTCTAATGACCTTAGGGATATTATTAGTCTTTTGGTTTACTTCCTACCTCATTGGTCATTTAGTTGGTTCTACTTGTTCTCCACTTTCCATTGCTTTTGAGTCCTGTCTAAGGTGCTTTTCTCTATCTACACAACCTCTACTGCACTACCAGCAGATCTGATTTTGATACCATCTCTAAGCTGATGACACCCAATTATATCCAACGTCTCTCTATCTGAAATGTAATCTTTCAAAAACCTCCTGTGTTTCCATCATCTACTAATCTATCTGATTTGGCACGGTCATAAAACCTGGATAGGATACCCATTGTCTTGGGTTTATATTTGATTCTGCCGTGAACTTACCTTCCTATATTCATTACAATAAACACAATAAGAACAGCAAAAATCCATGAAAACCACAGAGACAGACGAAAAACACATGTGGAGCAGAGCTCCAGGTTGACACGTTTCAGATCAACTGATCCTTACTCATAACAAAGGTAACACCCTCATTCACTACCTATTTAAAGGGTTACACCTTAAAGGAACCACGCTCATATATCAAAAAATACACTTAATAGTTTAAAAAAAAAAAGATCGGTTCTATAGTTCAAGCCAGAGGGGTGTGCTGTATTTAGCATTAATATCCAGTATCCCTCTCTATTGAGAAGGGAATGTTTATTATCACCTCCTCTTCTTGACTTATTAACGATTCTATACAAAAAAACCTTCAAATTTGATGTTCCAAAAATAAATGTTTAGATACATTTGAAACATTATCTATATGGGATACACCATAGACATGTTCTCTTATTCTCTCTTTTAAACGTCTTGTCGTTCCACCCCTCATATCTAATTTTATATTGATCCCATTCAATACAATACACAACATTGGTTGATTCACAATTTAAAAACTGCTTGATAATAAATTCTTTGCCATCAATAAGACCTTGTACCTTCTTTGTCTGTGATGTATATTTGCAACATGAACGTCTTGAAAAGCCACATCTAAAGAAACCCTCCACATTGAGCCAAGTTTTCCTGTTTCTGCTACTACTAACTAGGCTAGGAGACATAATCGAATACAGAGTCGGTGCCTTTCTCGCAACAAACCTACATCCTTTTTCCAACACTGATTTGAGCATACTATCCTGAAAGAGCATGGGTAGATATTTATTAATAATATTCTTAATTTTACCAAACTCATGACTGAACGTAGTTACAAAAACTGGACTTTGTGAGTCCTCAGTGATTTTCTTATTTTTATCCTTTAGTAAACTTGGAGCTCTGCTCCACATGTGTTTTTCATCTGTCTCTGTGGTTTTTATGGATTTTTGCTGTTTTTAAAAGATATTTCATTAAACTTACTTTTTACTGCCTTACCTTTGGATCCCCC
>JAODAL010052857.1:0-25693 GCA_025379985.1 Phyllomedusa bahiana
AACTATTGCTACACCCCTCCCCCAAATCCCCCCCTGATTTTTTACTAATTCCCACTCTCATCTTCACTATCTTGCACGCTATATGTGTAGTTACCCTCCCCCCAGTCTCTAGTTTAAATATTCCTCCAATTCCTGTCCATTTTGTCCCCCAATACAGCTGCCCCCTCCCCTGTAGGTGCAGCCCGTCCTAGCATAGAGTCTGTAGCCAAGACAAGAAGTCAGCCCAGTTCTCCAAAAAAACCCAAATCCCTCTTTCCTACACCAATTTTTGAGCCACTTGTTCACCTCTCTAATCTCCCTCTGCCTCTCTGGTGTGGCCCGTGGAACAGGTAATATTTCTGAAAATATTTCCCTGGAGGTCCTTGCCTTGAGCTTTGAAATGTGACCATTTAACTGCTACTTTTATCTAGTAATCATGTTAGTGAGGGCAGAGCCACATGTGTCAAGGTCAGTGCCATGATGTAAGGAGAGAATTAAAGCGTTCCTGGACTTTTAAGTAACTTTTAGAGGGGTTGCCCCGTTTTGCAAACAACATTGTAATGGGCCAGGATAGTGGTATAATAGTAAAAAATAAAAGACACCTTTCCAACTGGCTCCATTCCAGCTCTAATCTCCATTACTGGGGTGCCGGCTGATGATGTCATAATCATCAGCATTTGATCTTGCAGACAATCAAAGGCCTCAAAGGTCATGTGAATGGCTGCAGGGTTATATGAACAGTGAATATGACGTCATCAGCCAGGAAGAGCAGATTTGGTGCTCAGCACTGTAACAAAGCAGGATAAAAAGGGTTTAGTAATTTTTTCTTTTTCATTTCCCTCTCTACTGCACTGCAATGGGTTTGTTTTTAAACTGGACAACCCCTTTAAGGATCACCTATCATGTTTGTGCATATGAGGAGTATAACAATCTCCTATAATTCTATAGCACATTTTCAGATGCAACATCAGCATAAAGTACATTATAGATCAGTCATGAGCAGTGTAAGGTATTGGGGTGAGATATAACACTTACTAGTCCTTTTGGACATGTCTCTGTGTCACTCTCTGCCACCGCCATGCCTCTTTCTCCTCTCCATTGACTTCTATGGGTAGCTGTATCCAGTGTCGGACTGGGGTGTCTGGGGCCCATCAGTAAGGTTGATTTTTGGGGCTCACCAATGGAGTTGATTCTTAGGACCCTTGTAGCCCACCCTACACATGACTCTTGCACTTCCTGTCTTGCTTTCTGCCTCTCTTTCTCTGTCTTTCTGCCTCCAGCTCCAGGCCTACTTGTTCAGGGGCCCACTGCAGGGTTTGGCCAATCCAAGCCTGACTGTAACTTAATACTTCAATAAGCTGATCTGCCTAATAAGATGTATTAAAAAGCGTCTTATATTTTCTTATTAGCTTGTACTATTGATTTATGCAAAGTTTGGTAGTGTCCATTTAAAGACAAGTGAGAGGTCACCATCTAAGACACAGGGCCACATGTATTAAAACTGTTTAGGTCTAAAACTCACTTGTTTGCCCATATGGGCAAACAAGTGAGTTTTAGACCTAAACAGTTTTCATACATGTGGCCCAAGATGTTTCAGGAGAGGGTGATTCAGGACAAGTGTTTTGATCTTGTGCAATGAGCTGTTATACAGGTAAGACGTTTTGTAGAGAGTATATAGGCATTAGGACTCAACACAACAAAATAGTTCCTAACTTAAAGTGTACGCACATACATAGCATCTAGGGCAATATCACCTGCATCCAAGCCTATTATGCGTGACACTGGCTGTTAAGCTGGTGTATCTCAGCCTATTGTGAGGGTCATGTCTGTACACCAATTTCCAATCATGAAATATTATTTAATTTCATTATAAAATGATTCAGTAATCAATAAAGAATTTTGCCTAAAAATACAAAGGGTGTGGTAGGTGATGGTTGAAGAGATGAATGCACATATTTACAGGGACAAACCTATATCTTGGGACTACCTCTGGACACTTGGGGCAACATGTATGATTTTTGGCCCCAGATGCCACTTTTATGCGCATTATATTAGCGTAGAATGCGCCTGATTTATGAAGCTGCTCTACTGCGGGTCATAAATCAGGCGCATTCTAGCGCTAACATGACATTTCTGGCTCAGGTAAACCACTTTGAAAGTGGTTTACCTGTTCCAGTTGTAATGCACCTAGAAATGCCGTATCGAAGGTATAAGTGTATAGCTTCGTATGGTTCTAGTGCGCCCCTCCTCCCACACGCCCCCTGAAATCTGGCGCATTACAAAGTGCCGCAGGCGCTCTGTAATGTGCCTGATTTTTGGCCGTGCGGGAGATTTAAAGCTATAGCGAACGGGGCTGCGATAAATGTCGGAATGAAAAGACGCCAGACTTCTGGCGCAGCCCCGTTCATACATGTTGCTCTTGGTGTTTGAATAGTCCCACCGTTCAGTCCAGTTATTGCCTGGCATTTTTAGTAGGAATTTACATACTATAAACGGTCGTTGTGGAATTTACCAAAATGTACTCACATATTGAGAAAGTGGTACATTTTTTTCTACATAAAGGGTTTTACTTTCTAAAACTGTAAAAAGCATACCCGTTTCTATACTCTAATGCCATTTTTTCTGTAGAAAAAAACAAGTACCGTATAACCGAGTATAAGCCGAGGTTTTCAGCAGAAAAAATGTGCTGAAAAATCCTCCCTCGCTTATACTCGAGTCACTTTTCGGCGCTCGGGCGCTGCGATGGCCAAAAGGGACGCTTCAGCTATATGCGATCCTCAGGGAGCGCATATAAAATGAAAAGGGCCCAGTCAGCTGACAGCGTCCGGGCATGCGGTGGCCCAGGCGCTGTCAGCGATCTCTTCCCTGTATGCGACTCCTCCGGAGCGCATACAAGTGAAGAGATACCACTGCGGAGCAGAGAGCGAGCGCTCCCTGCTCCGCACAGGACTCTGGGCGGCCGCAGACTCGGGGCTGTCCGGAGTTTCCGGCACAGTCAGTGTGTTGACATCACGCTGCATGCGTCGGCCTGATGACATCACCCTGTCTGTGCCGAGAATACGGAGGAGAAACGGAGGCGGAGCAGCGGGGATCGAGGTAAAGTGTTTGTTTTTTGTTTTAATAACCCTACCTCTACCTTGCCTATAACTGCCTATACCTTGTCAATGAGGACCTATACCTGCCTATAACGACCTAAACCTGCCTATATACTGCTATGGGGCAATTACCTGCCTATAGCCTGCCTATGGAGACATATAGCTGTCTATAACCTGCCTAGGGGACCTATACCTGCCTATAGCCGTGTCTATGAGGAACTATACCGTGGCCTATAACCTGCCTAGGGGACCTATACTGCCTATGAGGACCTATTACCTGCCTATAGCGAGTTATACCTGCTATAACCTGCCTATGGTGGGCAATTACTGCCTATAGCCTGCCTATGTGGGACATATAGCTGCCTATACAGCCTATAACCTGCCTATGGGGGACATTAACTGCTTATACATGCCTATAACCTGCCTATGGGACATTAAACTGCCTAATACCAGCCTATATCTGCCTATGGGGGACATTAAACTGCCTTATACCTGCCTATATCTGCCTATAGGGGACATGAAACTGCCTATACTTGCCTAATCTGCTATTGGGACATTAAAACTGCCTATGTACATTTTATTGGTTTCTATTTTTATTTTTTTAAAAATTCACCAGTAGCCGCTGCTTTTTCCACCCTAGTAATAAGCTTTCCTGGTTTTGTAGGCAAAAGTAGGTGGCCTCGGCTATACCGGTCGGCTTATACTCCGAGTATATATGGTATTATTAATGTACAAATTGAATCTAAATGTGACTATTACTTTCGTTTTTAGGATTTTGCCACTGTTCTCAACCTCAAGAGATTTTCTGGACCACATTTCTTTCTTACACCCTAATAAAGGAGTTCCCTCAATATGACACTTAAATTAGTCCAATATGCTTTAAATGAGTAAAAAAACAATGCAAAGACCCCAAGTGGCTTGCAACCAAAAATATCTATCACTTGTGGTTTTATTATCAAATCCCAGGTACTTTCCAGCCACCACAGTAAACTAAAATGACTTCTCAATCCTAAAAAAAATTTGTTTGACTCACCTGACGGGGAACTTATGTAAATGAAGCAAGGTCTGACACAGAAACACAGCAGCCTCTCTTAGGGCAAGGAGATACTGTTGGGTAAATGTAATAGTGAATAAAGAGGAAAACACAAGAAGAAAATCTCTGGTCCCTCCATATTATTAATAAAGATAATGGTTAAATTTAAGACCTAAATAACTTCGACCCAGATTAAGAAGTGACTGAGTTGTCTCTCTTTGTGATATCAGATGGAATGGGGAAGTTGTAGCCCAAGTCTTTATTGCTAAACCAGGAAATAAGAATTAAGACAAGTGGACATACATATCACCCAAGATTAAGGAGTGAAAACAGCTAAGAATGCTCATTGCAAGGGATACACAAAGGATGAGAAATACGAGGAAATAACCTTATGTTCTTCTTCTCACATTTTAGGATTTTTGAAGTAAGCTCACCCATTTTTTAACTTACGGTGGTGTATGCCAAAATAGGTTTTTAAGGACTGCATATAATACACATGACCTTAGAAGAAACTAAATCACTTAGTAAATGTATATGTTAAAAATATCTCCTGAGCCCGTATCTCTTGCCTCCATAACATCTGACGAGCCCCTAACTCCAAACAAGAATCAAGCTAAAATCACTAGTTCTAATTAGTTGATGTAATAAAATAGGGATGAACATTCTGTCAAATACTGGGTTTGATGTTATTAACCTTCTGTTACTGAGGGAGGATGAGTGAGAAACTTTGGCTAGAAACAATATTGATGCCTATGTCACAACAGTGTCCAGAGTCTCAATAGGAGCCTCCATCACAGATTTCCTGAAAAATATAAAAAAAATTAGCATATTGCATTCATTGAATGGTTAAATGATAGACTCCATGTTGGAGAATCAATGGACTCATTACTGTTTCTTGGGTATGTTGGGTGCTGTTGGTGTCCATCATAGACTGTCCAGCAACAAGAGGTTTCTATGATATAACTAAAAAAAAATAGAAATAAAGCTGTGTGAACATGGCCTGAAGGTGTTTGGAAATGAATACTAACAAGTGTGATACTAGACCAAAGGGAAAGTTTGTATAAATATGTCTCCATCTACCTTGAAAAAGTGAAGGCCTGGTCTGTCTCCACTTTAAGGGGTTGTCCATTAAACAAAAAATGTATCTAAATTCTCCAAAAAAGGGAAAAAACCAATACTTTACCTTGCGTCTATCATCTTCCATTGTATGTGACTGTTGTTGGAGAGCCCTCTCTGTGTCAGGATGAGAACCCAGATGTCGAGATAATCAGACCGCTGGAAAGCTCATGAGTGACAGCAGTGGAGGATCCACTAGAAACATTTTTTCTTTTTTGCTTTTGGACCACGTTGTCGCCATTTTTATTTTTTATTTAAAAAGGTCAACTCTTTAATTTACAGTTTTACTCATATGCAATACAAGGGTTATGCAAAAGAGCATGGGCGACATGTATAACGGGCTTTAAACGCCGTTTTCTGCGTACACTCCGCCTCCACAGCCCGAAATCCCGCTGTCGGAACCCAGCGTTCGCCACTTTTCGGCAGCGGTACCGCATGAAGGGGCGGGCAGAGGGCGGGCAGTGGCGCGGTGGGCGTCGGTGTAGGCCGTTCCGGACGGGACGCGGCGCGTTCGTATAGAACCGACTGCAATGTACCAAATCGCGCTCGCCAAAATCGCGGCGCTCTGCAGCTCGTCAGGCAGACAAGGTTTTTTTGGTTTAAATCCTCCGCGGACGGCGAAGTGAAGCAGGTATCCGAACATGCGAGTAAGAGCGGAATTCGAAGATCGCGACAGAGAAGTCTCGGCGCTCCGCTCCGACATAGCAGACTTTGTCGAAATGCTCCGGCGGAGCGCGAAGTGAAGGCAAAACGGAACATGCAAGGAAGCAGATCGAAGATGCGACAAAATCTGGGCGCTCCGCTCCCGTGCAGCAGGAGTATGAAAAGGAAAAAATCGCTTATAATAAAGGCGGAAACAGTGTCAGAAGAGAGCTGCACGTAAAAAATACACATAATTTAAAAGAAAAAACATCACTTTTCCCAAACTCTAGAACGGTGCACAAATCAACAAATATGATATGAAAAAAAAAAAATTTGCCGGGAAAGACAGTAATCAAAATCTGAAACCTATTCTCATAGGTCGGTGCAGAAAGCCGACCAATCAGAATCGGAGCGACAGTGAACCATTAAAAGCTATGGGGTTAAGAAATGCCAATCAAAATCGAGCCGGCGGGAATAATTCAAAATACAGTATAAATGCTGAAAAGAGCTGATTGGCTGAGCTAGCGGGGTCTCGGCTAGCTCTGCCAATCAGAATAAGAAGCGACAAAGTCCATTCTAGCCTAAGTAAAGTGTAGACCAATCGAATCCAGGGCGGATAATTCAAATACAGTAAAAATGCTGAAAAGACTGATTGGACAATTGGCGAGATAACGGGGGCTTGGCTATCTCAGCCAATCAGAATAGGAGCGACAAAGTCCCATCTAGCTATGGAGAAGTTTAGACCTAATCATAATACGACGACAAAGTCCCATTCTAGCCTAAGGGGAAGTTTTCAGCCAATCAAATCAGGGCTGATAATTCAAATACAGTAAAAATTGCTGAAAAGAGCTGATTGGCTGAGCCTAGCGGGGTCTGGCTAGCGTAGAGCCAATCAGAGCGCGAGGCTAACTTCTCCCATTATAACTCTATGGAGAGATGAGCGCCCTCATAATCTCGGCGCTTCAGCGCCGCGCGGCATGAAAGTATTAATCAAACAATTTATTTTTATACAGTGAATACATTCTCAGATAAAGACCAAACACTTCATTGAAAAATAAAGCAGGTTAAAAAACCCGAACAACCGAGACAGCGCTACATATGGAATGCCATAGAGAGAATTGCCGGAAAAGACAGTAATCCAAATTTGAAAAGCTATTCTCCATTGGTCGCCCTTAACCAGCCAATCAAGATAGGAGCGACAATGTCCCATTATATCCTAATGGAGGGAGAATTGACCAATCAGTAATAGGAGCGACAGTGGCCCCATTCATATCCTATGGAGAAAAATGGACCATCATATTTCAAAGGCGGGACAGTTCAAAATACAGTAAAAGGCGAGAAACAGCTGATTGATGAGGCAGGGCGGGGCTCGTCCAACTAAGCCAATCAGAGCGCAGCGCGCTTCTCATAGAGTTCTATGGAACTTGAAATTTAAAAGAGGCCGCCGTAATATTTGAGCCAATGGGAGAGCGAGGGAGCGATACGCTCCTATGGTTTTCTAATGCAATCTGGTATAAAAGTGTACAATGGCTGAAATCAAATTATAACACTAACAGAAGTTGTTCCGATGTGTATATAAAAGGAAATACTAATATGTGGCCTAACGAAATAAAATTTTGAATTCTTTTATTTCGCCTGCACCCATACTATTGATCTTGCTAACGAAAATAAAGAATAAACATGATTTTATGGTCCTTTTTTTTTTTTTTTCATTAGCCACATATTAGTATCGTTTTATATACACATCCGGCACAACTTCTGTAGTTGTTATAATTTTGATTTCTCGGCCATGTAACACTTTTATACCAGAAATTGCATAGAAAACCCATAGGAGCGTCGCTCGCTCTCCATTGGTCCAAATTTAACGGCGCCTCGTTTAAATTTCGAGTCACCATAGAACTCTATAGAAAGCATCTCGCGCTCTTATTGGCTAAGCCTGGAACGAGCCCCCTCTGCCTCAACCAATCAGCTCGTTTCTGCCTTTTTACTGTATTTTGAACGTCCCGCCTTGAATATGATAGGTCCATTTTTCTCCCATAGGATAGAATGGTGGCCACTGTCGCTCCTATTCTGATTGGGGTCCATTCTCCTCCAAGGATATAATGGGACATTGTCGCTCCTATTCTGATTGGCTGGGTTTATGGCGACCAATGTAGAATAGCTTTACAAAATTTGAATTACTGTCTTTCCCCTGCAATTCTCTCTATGGCAATTCCCTAGTAGCGCCGGTCTAGGCGATGAACGCGTTGTTCGGTTTTTTAACTGCATTATTTTTCAGAAGTGTTCTGGTCTTTATCTGAGATGTTTTACAATGTATAAAAATAATTTGTTGAAAAAATACTAATCATGCGCGCGGCCGGTGAGCGCCGCGAATTGAGTTGCGTTCATCTCTCCATAGAGTATAAATGGGAGATGTAGCTCGCGCTTGATTGGCTGAGCTAGCCGAGACCCCCGCTAGCTCAGCCAATCAGCTCTTTTCAGCATTTTTACTGTATTTGAATTATCCCGCCCTGGAGTCTGATTGGTGTAAACTTCCCATAGGCCTAAATGGGACTTTGCGCTCGTATTCTATTGGTCTAAACATCACCATAGCCTTGAATGGGACTTTGTCCCCACATTCTGATTGGCTGAGATAGCCAAGCCCCGTTATCTTCAGCCAATCAGCTGTTTTTAGCATTTTTACTGTATTTTGAACAGTCCCGCCGTGGAGATTCTGATTGGGTCCGAATCCTGCCCCAAAGTTTTATAAAATATTCATTGTCGCTCCTATGTCTGATTGCCGGTTCTGGGCCGACCCAATGAGAAATAGGTATTTCAGAAAGTTGAATACAGTATTTCGGCCATTTCCAATATCCCTAATTCTTGATTAGGATATTTGGAAAGTGAATTTTTTTATTATTTTTTTATTTTTTGTTTCAGCTCTTTCTGAGAAATGTAAACGTCCTTTATAAAGCGATTTTGGAATTATACTCCGCACCCGATATGTGGATGATTTCTCGCCGCTCCAAGCCTGTCTCGCATCGAACAGATTTTCGCGCAGCCCCTCACTGCCGCCTCCAATCACACTAAATGCGCGACGCGCTCCATATCCCCCGCACTGCGACCACATACTCCCCCGCACTGCGCCATGTCCCCGCATCCTGTGCCCCCACACACACTGGCGAGGTGCAAGGAACTTTCCCCGCAGTACGAGTGGCACTTCCTCGGGACGCGAATCTTCCGGCGCAGCGCCTCACGGGCGCCCCAATCTCCCCGCACTGTTGCCCCACGCACGGCGAGGCGCTGCTGAACTTTTTCCCCGCATGTATGATTGGCACTACCTCCTGCGGACAATCTCAGACCGCAGCGCCGCACTTCGCCTAACAAACACTGGCGAGTACCGCGGCAGACTTTTCATGATATGTATGAGCGCGCCCGTCACCAACAATAAATCAGCTGCGCAGATTCACGCCGGGAAACTGGCGAAAACGGCGCCTCGACCCGGCGGGATTCATACATGTCGCCCTATGTGTTGCTGTCTATGGTATCATGAGTCAGGGGCATCGCTTGGCAGTTTTATCTGGAGCTCCAGCCCCAGATACAATACCTGCTGCCCTGAATCAGTTGTTCCCCGGCCCTCAATACACACTACAGTGAGAAGTAATATATATATATTACTGCACCTGTGTGTACACATATATTTATACACACAGGTATAGTGTATGTGTGTATATGTTACACACAGGGGCAGTACATACACATGTATAAATGTCCCAGAGTGTTACATTTGATGGTATATACTAGTCCCTGTAGTGTAACAGCTGAGCAGCGTAGGCATCCGCAGCTAGAGGCCGTTTGTGTTATGTATTAAAATGGCGAGTCCAAAAGGTCAAGCCAAATAACGTGTAAAAATAAAGAAAATAAAACACCCAAACCTGCCCCATTACAAATTTGCGTGTGAATATTTAATTTTTCTTTAAGTACATATATGGCATCATCATCGTGTGCGTAACAACCTTTTGTTATATAAAACTTTGAGTTTTTAACCCCCTAATGAACGCGTGCAATAAATAAATAAATAAAAAACAATGCCGAGGGATTACAATTTTTGTTCATGTCTGCTGCGCAAAAAATGAATGAAAATCCATCAAAAAGTCACATGAAACCCAGAATGTGCCAATGAAAAAAAAAACAACTCATCCCGCAAAAAAGGTCATCAGTTCGTCAGCAGAACAATAAAAAAGTTCTGGATATCAGAATTAAATGATGGAGAACATTTGTTTATTTTTTTTTGTGTGTAACATTACTACAACATAAAAAACAATATCAATTGGGTATCATTGTAATCCCTTATTTCTGCCCCACAGTGAGCGCTGGTAAAAAAAAACAAAATAAAAACACTACAGGACTTTATATACACACTCGCTCTCCTCCAAAATTGGAATAAAAAGCTTTTGGAAGGCGGAGATGAAAAAAAGAAAGAAAAAATAGGAAAGCAGCTGCCATTAAGCGATTACACTTCATTACCACATATACCGTATTTTTTCAGACTAATAAAGATGGCACTTTTTTCCCAAATTCGGGGTGGACCTATTGTGGTTCTTCTTAACGACTAATGCAGCAGAGTTGGGTGCTACAGGGGTCCTTTAAGGCTGGGAGTGAGGTGTGTCCCGCTGGAAGACTAATAGCAAAGGGAGGCAGGCGAGCAGAGTCCTCTGCTGCATGGAAGCCAGCGGCGGGGTTTAAGATTAACTCCGTCACGCATCTTGGACGTTTCCTGAACTTAAAGAGCCATCTCACGCGCTGAGACACATTCCATATGCAGCCGGCATGGCTGTTGATTACCAACCACCAGCAACCGCGCACTACTAAAGGGCCCCGTGCCCGAGGGTGTTTAGACCCTAGCAAGCCCCTGGATCATAATAATTTTAAGTTTTAATCTTCCCATACAATAGATACAAATAACCCAAAGTGAAATGACTAGGTCAACATATCACCATTACCACATGCCCTAATTCTCACTTTGCTCGCACTCCGCAACTCCAAAACCTAGAGATGACCAACTATTAGTCCATCAACAATTAAATTATATATGACTCTTTATTTTCCCATGGAATTCCCCAAACCCCTGCAAAAACACTTGTCTTTTCTGTGAGCAGACAAAAAGATAACTCAACCCTAAACTCTTCCTGGTGCTCATCCCTGACCGTTAAGTTGTTACTTCTGCAATGGAAAAATCAAACTTGTATGTGATATGAATCAGGCATTTGTATTTATCACAGAATGGTTTAGATTCTCTTTACAGCATTTACTATTTTTATTGTCTGTGATATGGTTTAAAAGAAGGTCATCAAACAAAGCATTGAGCGACATCAAGAAGTTATTCAACCAACTCGTGCAAATCTGCGTGAAGGGAAATGTGTTTGAGACACAGAATGCAGGCATAGAGAGAAAAAGTCCAGGAAGTAATTACAATGCTGCTGCCCTTCATTTCACCATTGAAATCTCCATTCCCATTTACATCAAATAAACAGTCGGCAGTCCCTGGGCCCACCTCCATGTGAAGCTCGCCTGTGCAGGCTGTTTACTTTTTAACCCATATCCCCAAAATACTCTTTTTACTCATATCCGCCATATACTAGCTGGAGCAAGTCAGGTAATCCTAAATTCCTTGTAGCTTCTCTTTCTTCTGCCCATGTCTTGATGTATCGACCTGTAATCTGTTGTGTCAAGGACTTGCTTCTCATCTCTACTCCCAGTATATAGAGGTTACCTATAGCAAAGGAGCCTATATACATTTTGGACACTTTATTTCAGTGTGGGCTACTACTCCCTTAATACCTCTATCAAGGTCTTCACTAGTTATTTTCAGGGCCCCCTAACAGACCAAAGCATTTGGTGCCCCCACCCATTACCAGCCCATTATCTTGTACCATAATTGTGAGTACATAGTTCAACAGTTTTTTTGTAATTCCCAAAAAAGACATATGCTCCATCTAGTTCAGCTATATTGCTATAGTGTTGATTCCAGAGGAAGGCAAAACCCCCATGAGGTAGAACCAATTGTCTCATTTTTAGGGAAAAAAAATTCCTTCCCAACTCCAATCTGGCAATCTGAAAAAATCCTGGATCAACGACCCCTTTCAGAATCCTGGTCACTATAAACGTGTTTATATTATTACACTCTTGAAAAAGCAATCCAAGACCCTTCTTGAACCTGTTATTTGGAAATTCACCATGACAGTTTTCCTCCTCTGGCAGAGAGAGATCACTTTCTTAAAAAATAAATTGATCAAGGCTCTTGACAAGAATATTTAAAATAATGCCCCTGAAATGCACCCCTGCCTCAATCTCTCCCTTCTTGCTCAAAAAGTGATTAGGCGCAAGGATAAGGGCTTCACATGGACATGACATCACCCGTCAATCTCAGTAAAAGAAAATGCAAGTTTAAATGGTGACTATACTTCCTTTTTTCTCTGTTGGACAAAAATATGCAAGCTTACAGTTCTTTGGAGCGGAGTTCTGCACTGGCCATTACTACTAAACAAGTAAGAAAGGGAGAGTTGGCAGCTGACCATTCAGGGCTGATTTACGAGGGAGACCACAGCAAACAGCATGGTCATTGACTTCCTTTCTGCTTTTTCTTCCATTAGGGTATGATGCACAAGTTGGATCTTTTTTCAGCAAAAAGTCAACATGCAATCCGTAGACATAAATCCGATGGAGTCATCTCCAGTGCAGTCTTCTTTTCGGGTGTATGTTGTGTTCTAGGCCTGTCACAATCGGGCATCAGAGGTTACGATCGGAGTCCCAGTCGCAGGTTTAGTAAATTACGCCGCAAAAAAAAGACAGCATGCAGCCTAATTTTATTTTTAAAAATAAGAAAACCAGAAAAAAACCGGGAAAGACCCAATTGTAGTCAAAGGGGTCTTGGACATTTTGGTTCCATTATGTAACAGATCTAGCACCACCTTTGAAACGGAGGCCCCGGACTTGACCTCCGACACAGCTCAGAGAGACAGAATTATTGTCCATATACAAATAAATAAATAAAAGAAAGAAAAGAAGAAAATAAAATACCTTGTGTCAGTTAGATGTGGCTTACATACACCATAAGGCTAGGTCAGCACAGTAATGTGAAAATGCTGTCCAAAATCTAAAGATTTTCATTGCTAAACCCGAGGGATGAGCGATTATAATAACAAATTTGAAACGGCACAGTTTTTAGGTTGATCGGAAAATTTCCGATCACCAAAATTTTTAGGTGAAATCTGCACATAATCATTCTATCGCGCCATTTTTGGCGCTTCCTGTCATTTTTTGGGCCACAAATCACTTAGACATAAGCAGGGGACTGGGTGAGCGAGTCTGCTGTGATGTGTATTTTTGTCCTTTGGCTAAAATTCACAGACGGACGTGTGCTAGGCTCTCTCAAACACTCAGCTAAGACCAGTTTTTCTTTTTTTTTTTTTTTTTTTCCATACGATAACTAGCTTTTAGCTGGAACATTATAACATGGGTAAATTAGAGAATTTCCTTTTAAATTAGTTTAGACAAGATTTTTTAAAGAGCATCTAGCGCGTAACACCCACAGGGGGGGGTGGGGTGCAAACAGACAGACAGACAGGCGGGCAGGTTTTTGAAAGGAAGGTAAAATGTCACCCAGACTCTGCTTTGCCCTGCATTGAAAGGGGTTACCATTTTTGGGCCCAAAACCCGCACCTGAGGTGAAATTTACATTTTTTTTTGGGCCCCCCTTTTTTCAAAGACCCACCTTTTACTTATATTAGAAAAGAAATTTTCTAGTAACTGCATTTTATTTCATGGTGAAAAACCCCCCTTTTTTCTTATCCATATAATTTTTAAGTAGCTGTATTTCACTTTGGTGGGCCCCAGTTTTGTTAAAGGGCCACCTTGTACTTAAAATTTTAAACCAGAAATTTTTAGAACTGTTTGGTGTATTTCATTGGTGCAAAAACACAGTTTGTTATCCGTTAACTTTTAAAATGCTGTATTGCACGGGCGGCCCTATTTTTTTTAAAATAGCCACGTTGTACACAATTGTGAAAAAAAATTTTTAGAAACGTTCTCTTTTGTCATTGCTTCAAAAACGAAATTTCCCATCCCGTGAAATTTTTTGAATATTTTTATGCGCTCGGTGAATCTCTTTTTTGGGCGCAGAACGCACTTGATATAGTTTGTTTTCAAAATATCAATTCCTATTCCAACTGGGGGTTTAAATCCCTGGGTGAAGAAAACCCCGTTGATTTGCTTAGGGTTTTTCCACCCGACCCCATTTCACAGCTATTCGCCCAGAAACAATTCATTTCTAATCCTAGTTTGGCTGTAGGGAAAATTTAAGGGGTTTTTAAGAATAGCTGGATTTTCCGTCTTTTAAAGAACGTCAAAAACTTTCCATACCTTTAAAAATTTTTTCTTTCTGAACACGAGCAAATGCAGGTGTAACAACAAAAGGGGGGGTAGGACTGGAGGTAGTATACGAAGAAGGGCTCCTTCCAGTGCTGGCAAAAACACGCAAGCCAGCGGATCGTCTTTGCAGGTCACGGGGCCTGCATCGTGGCGGGGGCCCTGGAATCTCAAAAAAACACTTCCCAATCTGTTCTTATTGGGTTAAATGAAAACCTGCACCCACACCCCTTTACACCCCGTCCCCCCAGTCACGGCCACAAAGTCGTCATCATCATCGCAAGTGGGTTTTGCGGATTTTGGGGGCAGCTGCGGTCCGGGACAGGGAAAATCAATGTCCATTAAACAAAAAATGGTGGTTTAAAGACTTTTTTTTTTCCAGCATTTTTTAAATCTGGGGGTCAACATTTTTGGGGGCTCTGCTGTGGCCCGGGGACAGGTATAGTAAATGTCCATTCAACTAAGGAGGGGTCAAAAAACCTTTTTTCGGGCACTTTTTAATTTTGGGTCAGCCCAGGTTTAATGCTCATACGGGTGTCCAGGACAGGTACATCAAGTCCAGTTTCAACTAAATTGGTGGTTTAAAGACCCCTTTTTCCGGCACTTTTTAAATCTGGGGGTCAGCAGGTTTGGCTCAATTTTGTGGCCCAGGACAGGTTGGGGTTTCCAATGTCCATTCAACAAAATGGTGTTCAAAACTTCCCTTTTTTTCCCCAAACTTTTTAATCTGGGGTCATGAGGTTTGGGGCCATGCTCGGGTCCAGGACAGGAATATCAATGTCCGTTAAGTAAAATGATGGTTCAAGTAATACTGCCTCTTCACTTTTTTTAATTTTTGGGGCAGAAGGTTTAAGGGTCATCTGTGGAAAGACAGGGATAGTGGGGTAGTCTGTCAGTTTTTTTCTGTGACTCTTTTTGCGTAATTTTTGGGCCAAGTTTAAGCACGACCCTTTTACGTTGTGGATGTTAATTCCAGCTTCTCCTCCCCGTTTGGGTTTAAAAAATAAGGGTTTTGTTTCCCTCCCAAAAGACTTTTAATGGGCATCGGGGGATTTTCTATTATCGGGAAATCGGCAAGATAATTGACGATATTACTATCGATCCGATGACGATAGTTTTTTACCAATCGCTCACACTACTGAACTGCATTGCACCTGTTTTTTTTGCGTTTTTTTGGGACAAAAAACAGTCGGATTTCGGATTCCCAGCGGCACACACATTGGGTACAGAATCTAACAGGAAAATCTAACAGGAATCTATACATTTTTCTATGCCCACCGGAGGGTTTTTAGGTTTTTAAAAACCCCTCAGTAAACAATCTGTACGTGAACACAGCACGTTTTTCTATTGAGGGCTGCACAGTCCTGGGTACAGTCATATTTTCGCGGGTTTGAAATACTGAATCCACTGAAAAACCAACCAAAATCCAGTGTTGTGCTGACATAGCCTAAAAAAAGACCTGGAAATAACATGCTAGTATATTGCCTGACAATTCATAACACCACCACATTCTTAGGGTATGTTCACACGGCT
This sequence comes from Phyllomedusa bahiana, assembly GCA_025379985.1. Lineage (NCBI taxonomy): Eukaryota > Metazoa > Chordata > Amphibia > Anura > Hylidae > Phyllomedusa > Phyllomedusa bahiana. The sequence goes on from JAODAL010052857.1 coordinate 15,805, forward strand.
TATTTGTCAGCATAATTGCGCACATATTTCGCCACGTATTGTGCTTTATACGCAGCAAAATGTGTGCCGCAATTACGGTAATTCATAAGTCTCATAAAGAGCTATGAATTGCGCGTCATCCCCCCGCGCGTACAATACGATCATTTTGTACACCGGGGGAGAAAAGTGCCATGTCAATTGTTAGCAGCGCTTACACGCCGCTGACAATCATTCGATGGGCCGGGCCGGGACTTGCCCCCCCCCCCCTTCCCGTTTTTGGAAATACGCCTGATCAGTGCATCCCCTGTAAGGGGGTTGCGCCGCTCCGGTCCAGGGACCGCGGTCGCACCGGTCCCCCGCGGCGGGTCCCCGGGGGGGAGGGGGTCCCGGGGCCCGGGTTTTTTTTCCACTGCCGCCCGGGGCGCATCCCCCGTCTCCCACCGACCGCCCCCCTTTCGCTCCGCGTCCCCTGCTGGCCGGATGCGCGTGCCGCCCCCTAGCGCGCCCGGCCCGTTCAGAAAAATTTTAAAAAGGGACAGTGCCCGGTAAGGGCAATTGCCGGGCGCTGTCCTTTTTAAAAGTTTAGGTCCAACGTCACTTCCCCGCGGACTTTTTTTCCCCGTGCCTTTAGAAAGCGTTCCTGTTATCTATTCCTTCCCGTTCCCCAGCCCTTTGCAAATTTTCTCGACTCCGAACCTCTCCCGCCTGCCCGACCTTATCGCCGTCCCGCCCACAACCTTTGGCCGCCTGCCCGACCAACCGCCTGCCCACCACTACGATTTTTGGGTTACTTTTTGTCCCTCGCTGCACCTGGGGCGCCGCCGCGGGAAAGTCACTCAGGGGGGGGAACCCCGGGTAGCCTCAAGCCGCAGCAATCCATCCCGTTTTGGCGGGGGCTCGGGTAAAAAACCGGGGGCTATTTTAATTCCGCCCCCTGGCTGGCTTAGCTCCCCTTGCGCGTCCTGGGGACCACTACCAAGTCCGATACAGAAGATCCACCATGGATCCCCCAAGGGCCCCTGCCAAGCATCACAATATTACGAGGGTTTGTTGCCCACAAACGCAACAAATCGACAACAAGGTCACAGTTTGGGCCAGCCTCTCCCCATGATGTTCCCCCCCTAAAACCCCGCACCGCCTCCGTCGTGGCTCCACTACAACTGCAGTTCCTTTTGGGCCACCGTGGGACCCAAGCTTTGGCTCCCCTACCCTCCACTTTGCCGGGATCCCCAGCTCTGCCGGGGTTTTCATTACGCAGTGCTCTTTTGCACTGGAGCATGGGGGACCAGTTTCCTTCGGAGAGGTCTAAAGGGGCCCCTTCGGGGACCATTTTTCCGGGGAAGGCCCTTGCTTGGGAAACCCCCCTGGGGGACGGAACGACCCGGGGTACTGCGGACCTACAATCTTCCCCGGGAATTCCCACCGTTTTTGGGGGCCCGGGCGCGTGCTTTTCCTCTGCTGAGTCTCCCCCCTTTTTGGGCCTTCGTCGGGCGAGTCCTCTGTGGGTGACTATGGGGTTCAATTCCGTACCGGGCTTCGGAGCTCGCGGGGAACGATGCAGCCCTCTCCCCCCTAAAAAGGGTCGTCCTGCAGGAAAAAACCTTTTGGCAGCAAAGACCTCCCGTCCTCCCTGAACGAACAATTCTCCTTTGCCACCGCATCGATATCAGGTTCACGAAAGGCGGAGGAGTTCCCCAAAAGAAAAAAGGGGCTCTTCATCCTCACGTCTGGGAAATGCCTCACCTAGGTGCCGGGAGAGGGGGCTCGGGTGCTTTTCCCCCGCCCCGCTTGTGATGCCAGTGGAGGTGAAGACTGACCTGGGTTTCTTCGTTCCGGAGTTCTGCCTTTCCTGGACTCGGGTCTCCCGGGGGAAAATTTATCCCCCTCCTGGTAACCCAAACCCCGCGTCCCTGTATTCGCCGGGAAAAACCCTTTTGCTGATTTCCCGGTTAGGGGAGCCCCCTGACCCATCCAGTATAAACCGGGGCCAGTGACTCTCCGGGGGGGGCCTACATAAGGAGAAATCAGGTTCCACTCCGCCCCGGCTTCCTCGGCGATCCTCTTGGGGGCTTCCGGGCTGCAACTCACGCCCCACCTGGTTTGGAAACTGGTGGTCCGCTTTGGGACCAGATTTGCCAGAACCCGCTTGGGGGTACCACCCCCGGGTGCCTACCACTTCTCCGCACCCGCTTGCCGAGCTTCTCCAGGTCTACCAGCCGATACCAGGACTTTGGGGACGATTCCCGAGAAGGAGGCCGATACGCTGCCCCCAAAACGGCCTACGACTCCCCCATTGACCTTCTTCCAGGAACCAGTCCCCCCGGGAAGGGGCTACCCGTTTTCGTACCGGAGACCGGGCCCCCATGTCGGCCTACATACAAGGAAAAAATTGCAGAAAGGGTTTTTCTCCAAATTTTCCCCAACCCCAGCAGGACCGGGTTTTTTTTTCGTAAGAAAAAGGATGGTTCCTCCGTCCTTATTGACTACGGGGACCAACAAAATCACCGAAAAAACCGCTACCCCCCCCCTGACGCAGAACTTTTTGACCGCCTAAAGGGGGGGCTAAAGTGTTTTCCCAAAATTTGGACCTGCGGGTGCCTACAACCTCATCAAAATTCGGGGGGGGGGACGATGGAAGACGGCGTTTAATACCCGAGAGGACATTTTTGAATATCTCGAAAACCCCTTTGGGGCTCTCAACCCCCCAGAAAATGTTTCAAAATTTTTTAACGATGTCTTTCCGGGTCTCCCGTACACCTGTGTAAAAGTTACTTGGAGAAAACCTAATTTTCTCCCCCGATCTTCAGACGCCCGAAAACCCAAATGCGCCAGGTTCGGACGTCGCGCGCAATCGCCCTTAGCCCAAGCTGGGAAATGTTCATTCCATCAGACCAGCCTTACCCTTCCTCGGGTATAAACGTCCAGCCCAAAGGGCCTGAAGAGGACCCCCCCCAAACCTCCTCGGTAAATGCAATGGCCCCCCGGGCCCCCGTCCGGTCCCCCCTTCGGGCCACCCGCCTTTCCCGGGCTTCCCCCGAAATTATTACCGCCAATTTTTTTCCCCCCCCTTCTCCCCTTTGGGGGCTCCTACGGGCCCAACAAAGGGAAAAACGCGAAACCCCGGAAAGCTGGTCTCCTGAGGCGAGAAGGCGTTTGTTGGGGTTTAAAACTGCCCTTCTCCCCCGCACCTTTTCGGCCGGGCCGAATTTTCCCAAAAGCCGTTTTTCCTTGGAGGGGGATTCTTTCTTTTTGTGGGGGCAGGGGGATTCCTCCACAAAAGGCCCCCCAAGGGCAAGATTCTCACATGGGGTTCTTCTCAAAACCTTTTCCGCCGGCGGAGCGGAAAAAATCCATTGGGACCGGGAACTTCTTGGCCACAAGTAGCCCCCGGAGGAGTGGGGGACATCGCTGGAGGGCCGCCAACCAAACGAACATTTTTACGGACCAAAAGAAAAATTTTCTGTAAAAAAAACGGCCCCACGTTTTTAAAAACCCGCCAAGCCCCATGGGCTCTCTTTTTCTCACGCTTCGCTTTTCCCCCCCAAACATTTCCCCGACCTGCTGAGAAAAACATCAAGGCTGACGCCCCCCCCCCGTGCCCGACTGGCCGGGAAAAAACCCGTGTCCCCCAACACATAATTTCTCCCCCCAAAGGTTTTTTCACGTGGGGTCCCGCAATCCCAAGCTCCCTACTGGGAAACCTTTTGTGCCCGCCCCGCACTCAGGAAAAGGTGGTTGGAATGGGGGGCCATAGCTCCCTTTGGCGGCAATTTCCCAGCCGAAGTCCACCTTTATCTCCGGCACTACGGTGGCCGACCCTGGCCAGGATGTCAAGGGCTTCACGCTCGCCTTATCACAAAGTGCTCGGAAAAAAGGTTTTCCCACCCAGAGGCCGGCCGGGCCCCTGCATCCGCCCGTGCCTGGGGGGATTCCCGGACGCCTAGCCATGGAATTTTTAACACTGATCTTCCGGCCCCCCTCTGGGAATTCGTCATCTGGTGGTTTTTCCGACCATTTTTTTTCAAAGTGTCCCCCCTTCGTCCTCTCCCGGGCCCCGCCGTCGCTCCACAATTTCCAAACAGTTTTTTTCCCACAGGGTTTTCCCCCACTACATTTTACCTTTTACACAATTGTCCCCCGACCGGGGTGCCAAATTGTTTCCCGAATTTTGGCGTGCACTATGCCCCCGCAAGTCAAAAATGGAAAAATTTTTTTGTCAGCATACCACCCTCCCAAACCAATGGACAGGGGGCGGGTAAACCAATTCTGGGAATACCTCTCAAATTTGGGTTCTGGACGTCAGGAACAAATGGGCCGAGCACCCCCGTGGGGCCAATTCTCGACAAACCCTCGCGTTTGGAAAAGGGAGCCCCGTCCTCCATTCTTTGTATCTATGGGCCCCCATCCGACCCCCCCCCCCCCCCGCCAAAAATTCGGGGTGCCCGCTGTCAACGACCAAGTTCGGGATAACAAAGCCCTGGCAAAAACCGGGCGTTCCCCCCTTCGGGCCCCCTCCCTATGAAGACCCCCGCGATAAAAGGAGAAACCCCCCCCCCAACATTTCCCCCCAGGGACAAATTTTGGTCTCCCTAGGTACGGCGCCTGAGGGTTCCCACTCAAATTGGGCCCCGCTTTTTCCCCGGAACCCCTTCAAGGTTTTTCGCAAAATTGAAAAACCCCGGGGACGTACAAGCCATCCCGCCTCCACCTCCTCCGGGCCAAAACGCATTCCAAGGTTTTCCCTCCTTAAGCCGCGGGGCCAACCATTTCCCCCTCAGGAATTTAATCCTTCCCCCCCGTACCAAGTCCCCCCGACATCTTTAGGGAAAGGACTCTTTGGGGGAGGAAAAAACGGGCAGAGGGGGGCGCTTCCCCTCGAGATTGGGGGAAAGGGTTCGGCCCGAGGGGAGGCCTGGGAGCCAAATGCCCAAATCCTGAATCGTAACCTCCTCCTCAGGTTCTGCGCCTAAAAAGGAGGGGGGGGTCTAAGGGGGGGGGGTACGTAAAAGGGTTTCGCCGCGGGTCCGGTCCCGGCCCCCGGTCCCCCCCCCCCCTGTCCCCCCCCCCGCAGGTCCCCGGGGGGGACGGGGGCCGCCGCGGGTTTTTTTTCCACTCCCCCGTGGGCCTGCATCCGTCCCCCCCTCCTCACCTACCCCGCTCCCGTTCGCTCCGCGCCCCTGCTGGCCGGGGTGCGCGTGCCGGCCCCCCACGCCGCCGGCCCCCCGTTCAGTAAAAATTTAAAGGGACAGTTTGGGGGCCGGTAATTGGGTAATTGCCGGGCGCTGCCTTTTTAAAAATTTAGGTCCCCCAAAGCACTTCCCCGCTGGGAAAAACTTTGTTGCCCCCGTGCCTTTGAGAAAGCGTTTCCTGTTTTGTCTATTTTGCCCTTGCCGGAAAACCCAAACCCTTTCTACTTTCTCGACTCCCCAAACCCCTGCCGCCTGCCCCCGAACCCTTATCGCCTGTCCCCCACCACGAACCTTGCCCCCCTGCCCTGACCATAACCCCCTGCCCACCACTACGATCTTGGATTCGTTTTTTTTACCCGCTGCACCCGGCTGCCGCCGCAGGGCAAAATCCCGCAGGGGGGGACGACCTGGGGAGCCCAAGCCGCACAATCCATCCCGCTTTTTCGGGGGGGCTCTGGTGAAAACCGGGGGTTTCTTAGAATTCCGTTCCCCCGGGGGTGGCTTAGCTACATCGCTTGCGGCGGTCCCCTGCGGATCCACTACCAAGCCCTACCTTCCAAAAAAACCTCTGCATAAGCTGCACAACAAACGCGCCCCAATACACCGGAAAAATACCCCCTTAGCACAAACAAAAACAATCCAATATTGTATCAGAAAAAAAAAACAACAGCCTCCAACTGGGTTTAATTTATAGACGTTTCAGCGCTTGTCCCCAAAAGGAAAAAAGTGGGCAGGACAAGTTAACATAATGAAAGCTGGAAAATGCTAGACCTTTAGGAAGAAAAATGACATTACTTATGGTTTCCAGGCTTTTTACAATAAATTTTCTCAAGGGTTCAAAGCAAAACAGCTTTGTTTCAATCGTTTACCTATACACAGGGAGAGGAAGCAGTCCCCCCCAATCGGCAAAATAAGGTGCAATGTCCTTTTTAAAAAGCAGGAAAATGTGATGGTTACGCGCTAACAATTTTTCGCACTATACAAATAAATATAATGACTAAGAAAACTACATGTTTTCCAGTAGGGTTCACCATACAGTGTGATGTGAATTTTTCTGGTGGTAAAAGGGGGGCCAGAACAACACATGGTTTTGGCCCCATGACTCTATCAACATATAGGCCAATGAACAACATAAAAAATATAAAAAGACTCAAACAAATAACAACACCAAAAAAAAAAAAAAGGTCATACAGAGAAATAATAAAAAAAAACCTTTTTTTTTATAAAAACAGAAATAAAAAAAAATAGGGATGCGAAAATACAGAGCATTCCCTGGAAAGTAAACTCCACAAACGCAATGCACCTTACAAGGTTAAAACAAAAAACTATCTATCAATTAGTAACAACCAGTCACTACTCAGACACCCCACTGTAAAACAACCACAAATATGTACAAAAATAAAAAAGCAATAAAAAATAAAAAAAATGAATGGGAAATAAGAAAAAAGGGAAGGACAGAAGAGACCCAATGCACATTTCACTTCATGAAACACACGATGGAATAAAGAAATGCTGAAATATGTATTGGGTCTCTTCTGCCATTGGCTCCTTTCCAGGGGGTGATCTGTGTTTTAAAGCAACTTTTTTAAAAAAATCTGTTTCTTTTTTAATTGTTTTTGTTTAAAATGGCGCCATTATATTCTACAGCGCTGTGTAGAGAGTGTCACTGTCCCCATTGGAGGGTCACAGTCAAATTCTTGACTAACCTGTCAAATGGATTGGTGTGAAAAAAAAAGTACCAAGCGGAAACCCATGCAAACACAATTTCCTTGCAGATGTTGCCCTTAGGGCGATTTGAACTCAGGACCCTAGTGCTGCAAGGCAACAGTGCTAACCATTAAGCCACCATCCTATATGTTGGTATATAATTTAGCTGTGTGACACACAGCAAGAAGGGCTTTGTAGCCCAAGCCATTGACTCAAACAACGTGGTTTCTCTTGTGTGATGACCATTAAGGGCCACATGTATGAAAACTGTCTAGGTCTAAAATTCACTTTGTTGTCCATAGCAACCAATCAGAGCGCCCCTTTCATTTCATATAGTGCTCTGGAAAAATGAAAGGGCCATTCTGATTTGTTGTTAAGGTCAACAAAGTGAATTTTAGACCTACCGTATTTTTCGGACTATAAGGCGCACATAAAAGCCTAGATTTTTTCCTCAAAATCGAAAGTGCGCCCTTATAGTCCCGATGTCCTTATATATTGAATCAAAACTTCACTTTGGTTTTGTTCAGAACGTATTTACAGCTAATTTAGTGACCTTATTTGTAACTGATTTGTAACTGATTTCCGATCGTAAATACGTTCCGAAATCAGTTACAAATCAGTTGCAAATAAGTGTCACTATGGCCCGGTTCACACGGCTTATTCAAGCCGTAATTGCGAGCCGGATTTCGCTCGCAATTCCGGCTTGAATAAGGGGCGGGGGCACAGCCCGCCGGCACCATAGACCTGCATTATCCACGCGCGTATTGCGCCTGATAATGTGCATGTCACTTTCTCCCCCCCCGCGGATTTCCCCCGAGCTGGAAGGAGCGACCCGGGAAACCACTGTTCTCTATGAGAACTGTGGAATACCGTAATGAACTGCACGGATTGGAGCCGTAACCGAAATGCAAATCCGGCCACAGTACGGCTCCAATCCGCGCTGAAATAAGCCGTTGTGAACAGGCCTAAGGCTATGTTCACACGGCTGATTCAGAACTGATTCACGTCGATTTCCTACGTAAAATACGTTCCGAAATCAGTTACAAATCAGTTGCAAATAAGCTTCACTAAGTGTGACACGTATTTCGCGACGGAATTACAATCCCCATTCTTTACATGGGGTGGCAGGACCATTGTAAATCCGACCGTACTGGGGCCGAAACCCCGCGGCCGCGATAGGGCACGGAAATAAGTACATGTATTTGACTTATTGTTACAACTTTACCAAGTTGAGAGTTATTGTGAAAGTGTTGAATGAAACTTGGCTTGCGGTCTGAGCTTTGTTTCATTTAATGTGCCGCGCCTTATAACCCGGGTGCGCCTTATATATGAAAACCAAGAAGACTTAACAGGCGCCCCATTTGATAATGCACCTTATAATCCGGTACGCCTTATAGTCCGAAAAATACGGTAGACAGTTTTCATACATGTGGCCCTAAGAGCAATCTTAAGTGACCTCATTGGGCTGCAGCTTTGCTGATGTGAATGGGTAAAACATACAGCATTGTGGAACATGTTAGCACTACATAACCAGAAAAAATACATGTAAAATTAGTTACACAGCCATCATAGAAAAGTGGGAACACATCAAATCTGAAACCTTTAGGAACCCTTTATAAACAAAAAATATGGCCCAGCTTCCTTTCTGTGCTTTATTGACATTAAAAGATAAGTACCCAAAATTTTTTTCTGTTATTGCTCCTAACAGCATTTGACCCCCAATACATAGAACTTTGGCACCCCAAAACAAGGTGAAGATATGACAATATCCAAAAGGAGTGACCCCCAAGAGGGGACCCCTTGGATCCTTAAAAAGAAGCACAGGGCTAAAAGCCTGCAGACCAGAGTTTACGGAAAACTGCATACTGATGAAAGCAGATTTCACTTTTGGAATCATTTTGGCAAAAGCCTTGCCGTTTGCGAATTGTTTTGCCATACATTGCATATAAATCAAAAATTTCTCCTAAACAAATTGCTCAGCCAGATAGAGATTAACATTTGCACTGGAATAACAGTTTTAAAAGAAAACAATGGAATGGCCTAAATGAGGCAAAAGATTTATTTTTCATGTGTTGCGTACATTACCAAAGACACACGATTTTTTTAAATTTCAAATGTAACGGATCCGCCCCGCTGTTTTAAAACCAAAAAAGTGATGAAAAGATTTTTCTGGGTTATCTATACAATAAAAAGCTTGGCGTTGGAGAAGTTTACTGAAAGGAGCTCTAGCAAAACTTAAATTTAAGGGGCTCAGGGAAACTTTGGGGGGGGGGATTAAACTAAACCAAAAAAGGGATTTCTGTGCACAAACAAAAAAGAAAGCACCCAAATTTTTTGTTTTGTTTCCGTCTACAGATTTTAAGTATTTTCCAGTAGGGTTGGCAGCAAAAAAGGAAAAAAAGTTTAAGAAGCGGGTCAAGAGCCAAAGAAAAATAGAGTCCAGAAAAAAGAATTATAATAGTGGGGACAACAGTCATTTAAAGGGGGTTTTGTCAATAAAAGGCCGTTTATCAGAGTTTTCCCACTGTTTATGGGCGTTTTAGAAAAGTCTGGCCCCCCCCCCTCTATTACTTTTTAGAACAGGATAGGTCATATTTTTCCTTGTATTAATAGAGATGGGGTTTATCAAAACTCCCCTTCCATATTACTGACAATGGGGTCCATGATGCACCCACCAGCCAATGGCCGATGCTTAGAAAAACATCATAGCTTAAAAAATTATTCATAAGAAGTCAGAAAAAGGGTATCAAAACAAATAATTACAATGGGAAATTTTTCTTTACTACTTCCCCAAAATAATATAGGCTCTTACATAAAGAAGCACTGTGAAAAAATATTACAACACTTCTGACTTTAGGTTTTTTTTGGGGAAAATATTAAAAAAAATATCCCCTTTTAGTTTCATAGGACCTCACCAAACCCAGGCATTTTTGGAAAAAAAGGGGCCACACATTTGGGGGGAACTGAATCCCAAAATTAACCCGGTTTTTTCAATCAAAATGTTAAAAAAATCA
>JAODAL010052858.1:0-25692 GCA_025379985.1 Phyllomedusa bahiana
GGGTCATGCTGGGGCCCCAGGACAGGTTTCAATGTCCAGAAAACAAAAAATGGGGGGGGTTAAAAGACTCCTTTTTCGGCACTTTAAACGGGGGGTCATGCGGGTTTGGGGCTCAGCTGGTTCCGGGACAGGTATAGTAAATGCCCAGTTCAAGTGTGAGGGTTAAATCAAATCCCTTCTGGCATTTTTTAATTTTGGGGGGTGTGCGGTTTAAAGGTCAGGCTTGGTAAAGACAGGGTAGTGAAGGGTGTGGACTTTTTTTCTGTGGCTTTTATAACCAAGGGTGTTCCTAAGATTAGACGATCCATTTGATGTGTGGAGTTAATTCCTTCTCACCCCTGTTTGGGGGTGAAGAATAAGGTGTTGTTTTCCCATAACTTAATGGTCATCGTTTTTAATCGATGCTCACTATCGAAAAACCTTATCGATGGGGGCCCGACTATCGATATCGCCCGATGCGATAGCCAAGTAATCGCTAAACCCACTATTTCTTGATGAAAACTACCTATTTTTAGATACAAGCGCCAGGTTTTCAGGAACAAGCTCCCAAAAAAGTCGTCAGAGGAAATCCCCTGCTGCAATCTTAATAAAATAAAAAAGGGTTTTATAAAAAAAAACGATCGCGCTCTGTTCCCTGTATAAGGTGCCAACTTAATCACAAGCAGCCCAAATAATAATTTCCAAAATATGCAGCTCCATGCAAATATATAAAACAGTGTAAAAACACCTTAATATGCAACCACTTCCCCAGGATTCTCCCCTGGATGCTCAAATCACCCGGGGACCCGCACAAAACAGGTTTTGTCCACCAATCTTCAGTTGGGGATTTGCAGAAAAATAATATATAAAAAACATACAACAGTGGGGTTGTCACCGCAAATTCGCTGGCCCCGGCAGCGTGCGGGACCCACACATACAGGCAAAACAGACTAGAGTGACGTCACAAGGCGTAGCAAACAAACCCAAGCAGGCATAAGCCCTACGCGTTTCAGAAAATAACGATCTCCTTCATCAGGTATAATGCCTGGCTTATTTGGGGGCCTTATACTGTTCCACACCCCTTTTTGTTCGTGATGTTATTTAAAAAGCCCAACAAGAATACTTTTCCCTGCCCTTTAATTTATTTACCCGTTAAAATTTTAAAAATAAATAAAAAATCTGCAAAAAAAAAGCATAATATGCCTTTAATGGCAAAGGAAAAAACAATCACTGGAAGCTGCCCCCATTTAAAATCCAAGGGAAAAAGGAAAAAGGGGGGAGAGAGAAAGAAAAAAAATTTTCTCGATTTTTTTTTTTTTTTTAAAAGAAAACCTTAAAACGAAATTTTTAATATCTGAATTCAAACCATTGGTATTTGTAAATTTTAAATTAAAAACCCACCTTTTTCTGCCTGGAATTTTATTTATTAGTCCCCCTTTCGCCAGCCCTTTTAAACATTTTCCGATCCCAAAAAAGACAGTATTTTCTAATGAACTTTGATGTGAACTTTTAAAGTGTTTTGATAATGGGTTTTTCCCAAACCTCTTTTTATTGTTACATGCTCCCTAGGGGTGGCAAAGGATGTTTATTTGCCCACATATTTTTTCCCCAGGGGCACTTTATAGCATTATTTGCCTTTTGATTGAAAATTTATGAAGTGTTTTTTTAAAACCTTTCCATTCCGTTGCAAAAATTCTCCATTTTTTTTTTTAACTCATATTCAGTTTTAAACCGTAACCTTTTTCCGATGGAAAAAACCTTTATGTGCTTATTCACTTCCATTCCAAACTTATTAAAACGTATAGTGGGGCTAACTTTTTTTCCCCAAATTTTTCGAGCTTTTTAAAACTATTTTGGGGAACATCGGTAAATATTCCCCACCATTTTATCCTGTTTCAGAAGTTTCCCAAATGTTTTTTTTAAATTCTTTTGAAAATATTGCTTTGATCTGTTTTAAATAAAATGGAAGAATTACTTTTCCTCAGAAATTCCTATTTTTCCGGTATTTTTCTTTTTTTTAAAAGTATATTTTGGGAAATATTTTTATTTTTTTTTGGTTTTTTCAACTTTTTCCCCCACAATACCTCTAGCAAAAAATTTGGGGCTTCGAAAGTCTGGGGGATTTTCCCTCATAATGATAAACATTTGTACAATTTCTGGTACCGAAAAATTGATTTTTCGGTATTTTTTGAAAACCCATCTAGTAAGTGGCAACTGGGGATGGTATGAAGCTGTTGGGCCCATTTTTTTTTATGGTAATTTTTTGTCGTAGAATTTCTTGTTCTATGAATATATAATATCCAAGAAGTTTATAGCGGTTCTACTTATTTCTGAATTGAATGTAAAAAATATTCATTTTTATTAATTTCTTCAAAAACACTTTTAAAATGATTAAAAGATTTTTCCCAAAATAAATAAAAATATGTCTATAAACTTTTCCAAAAGGCTAATCTTCTCTCAGTTGGCCCTGGAAATTTATGTATTTTCCTCCAACCACCTACATATAAATTGGCATGCTAGGGAAAATTTGGTCCCCCTAGCTGTGCCCCAAGTTTGCAAGAAATATTGTCCTCTATATGAAAAAGTTGTTTTCCCAAATATAAAAGGGCCCATTTACTATATAGTCTGCTGTATTTCATTAAAAATGTTACTTTTCATCAAAAAATATTTAAAAATTTTAATCCCTTTAAAAGTTAATTGTTGTATAAGAAAGTACATCTAATTTACAAGATAAAAGTTTTTCTTTCCATTTACTTTATAATTTTTATCTAAAATTGAGTGGTTCTTTTGATATGCGGGGAAACTTTTTTACTAAGGGTTGTAGTTGGTATCTATTATTCAGAATGTTGGCTGTTTAAAAATCCGTGCCCAATTGATGGGTCTTCCTGGGGATTATCTTGGTTTTTTTGAATTTTGGGGGGGTAATAAAAGGCTGCTATCCTTGGGGTTTTTTCCCTATATAATTAAATTTTTTTTATTTAAAAACCCAATTATATCCCTTTTTCACAAATTATTTAATGATTTCAAATAAACTTCTGTCGGTTGATTTCAATTTTTGTATGTGGGGTGTCCCCACAGAATATCTGGGTTCCTTGTTTGATGACTGGTCTAGTATCACAATCCCCCCCCTTATCTGTGGCGTTGATTATTGATTGTTATCTTGAGTGACTTTTGGGTTTCCTTTCTTTCTTTTTAAATTTCTTTTTCGAATTTATTGATTTTTGAATTTTTTTAGATATTTTCAATATCCATGATAACTAAATTTTTAAACGTATCAAAGGGGTTTGAATATTCATTCAAAAGGGGTTGAATTTTGATTTAGCTGTTAGAGTTGTATGTTTATTACTGATTCAAATTAATATTTACGTTAGAATTTTTTGTTTGTAAAAAGAATTGTTTTAATTTTCTGTGTCCCAAATTCTTGTATTTCTTTTTTAATAAAGAATTTTTTTTTTTGTAAATTTCTTAAAAATTTTTTTTGCCCCATTAGATCAAAGCCATTTAAATTAGAGGGGGGCAAATTTTTGGCCCTTTTTTTAACAATATTCTTCATATCTATTAAGTGTATATTTACAAGGTTAAAATTTTTTTGAGTATTGTTATCTGCTATACATTTTTTTCTTTTTTGTTGATTAACTTTTTCTTTTTGGAGATTTTTACTTCCCCTTGTCCCTCTTTTTTTTTTCTTCCTACTCTGTAAAAAACCTGTTTTGTTTTTATTTTATTTGTGGCCCACATCTTTTAATTTTCCATTTTTTTTTTTTATTATTACTGTCTCTCCATTTCCTTTCTATTGCCTTTAATTTTTTCTTTTCATTTTTTGAGGAACTTTTAGAATTATACTGTGATTATCCCCTATTTTTGTTTTTTGTTTTATTCTTATAGTTTCCCCTTTATTTTTCCCCAAAATCTGTGGTACTCTAAACATTTCCTTGATTCAGTGGGGTTTTTTCCATTCTTTTATTTGGATTGCACTCCAGAATTTTTTTTCTGGACTTCATAAATTTTCGATAACCCCCCGGAGTTATCTGAGATACTTTCCAGTCCTTGGTATTGTTTGGGAAAAGATATATCTATTTCTCGAATATCCCCTATTTTTTTATATGATATGCAATTTTTTTGTTTTTGCTTTACGTGATGTTTTTTTTTGGTTATTATTAAATTAATATAGGGGGGTAAGGGAATCCTATTTTTAAAGGTAGCTCAAGGGGCCCTCCTTTAGGGGAAATTTTGATTAATGGTTTAATTTGTTCTTATCAAAAAGTGCTCCCCAAACATCATCTTGACTTCAAAGGGTGAAAATTTACCCTATGTTATCTATTGTATTTTTATTTTCAAAATGGAATATTGTTCGTTGAAATTTGTTAGATTCTTTTCTATATTCTCGCCTTTTTTTCTTAATGCGTGTACGAAAATTTTTTCATAGAGTGTCTATTTCTCTCTGAAAAGGTAGGGCTTTTATGCCTGCTCGGTTTTTTACTAAAGCTAGTGAGTTACTCTATTTGTTGCCCGTAGTGTGGATCCCCCCACGCTGCCCGGCCGGACGTATTAGCGGTTGAAACCCCCACACTGTTTTTTGTTTTTATAATTTTTTTTTGACAAAATCCCCAATGAAGATTAATGGAAAAAACCTGGATTAGTGCGGGTTCCCCGGCTGATGTGACATCTAGTGAAATTTGGGGAAATGGTTTTACTATTACAGGTGTGTTTTTACACTATTTTATACTATTTGCATGGGGGGGTTGCATAGGGGGAATTTTGATTATTGGGGGACTGCTTTGTGTTTAAGTTGGACCTTATAAAACGCACGGGGGCGATCGTCTTTTTTTTTATAATTATTCTGATTGGTTGATAGGTCATCCATTCCCCCAATGTATCTGACAACCCCGCCAAAAATCGGTTGGGGGAACGTCAGACACAACCCTTTTTGGTGGCCCGGGACGGGGCAGAGGCCCTCACCCCGTCCTAACCGCCCGTCCCTCCCGGGTTTCCCCAGCCAGAGATCTAATTGTAGTCTGGGTCACGGCCCATATAGCGAGGATGAACAATTTGGGAGGCATAGCAGCTATTGGCACGAAGAAATGGGGCCAAATCCCCTGCTTCTTGCGTAGGCGGCAATAGTATAGGATGTTGGAGAGTGAGCATGGGATGGGTCATGTTGTGAGGGGTCAGCCTTCTGCATACCCAAGACCGGTGATGAGGACAGTAGTGACGATGAAACATCAAATAGATGATGAGTTTAGCCGATCGCACTTGGGAGCCGGGTGAGGAAAAGGGCTTCATCATCGTCAGGAGAAGAGGGCCGGTCAGCTTGACGCGTTCAGGCAGCGCGCAGCCAAGCTAGCAAGTGGGTCGTGTGGCGTGAGTCAGCTGGGGAGCAAAAGTGTGAGGTTGGGAGCCAAGCGGTCCCACGGGGTTAAAAAACCCGCTTCGCAGGTTCAAGAAAGTAGGCACAGGGGCTCAGCGAAATGGCAGCAGGCAGCAGTAGTCACTCAGTGAGGGAGCTAGTGTTGGCGGTAAATCCGATACTCGGGCCGGTGTGGCTGTTCATTGCTAAGAATCCGGGAGGAGCGACGAATATGCGGTATTGTAGAATCTCGTAAGCAGAAGTGAAGCGTGGCCAGGGAGCTAACGTTGGCACCACGGCCTGCTGTCAACACATGCAGCGTCACCATCCTGGTGGCCCTGGGAAGAAACGTAGGTTCAGATCGTGGTGGTCCATCCTGTTCTCCGCAGCAAGCAGCAGCAGCAGCAGGCGCCCCCCCCCCCCCCCCCAGTGGCACGCATGCCATTGCAGCCAGTCAATGGCTCCACCCACCTCTGCAGAAGGGGAGCTGTTTTCTCTTTGACATCAATACTCTCCGTGTTCCAGATGCTCCTGCTCTCGTATTCATGGCGCCAGCAGTGTTTCAGCGAGGCGATTGCAAAGAGGACAACAGTATGGCATCCAACCATCCTAGGTGACAGCAGCCTGACCGTGCTCTGTCCAAGTTTGTTGGGTACAGCAGTCCCTCCCTTTCCAAATGGTGGACTCTGCACCGTTCAGAAACTAATGGCTTGTGCCGCAGCTCGTGAGGAGGAGTTCCAAGCGTAATTTCTTTTCCAATAAGGCCAGTACCAGCACTTCATAAATATGTCTAGGAAAAGAAGGTGGGCCAGTCCTTGAAGCTTATTGGTTTTGTTCCAAGGTGCACGTGCAGGCGGCGTCCAGGCTGCGGACGTATGGAGGCTGTAACTACGGGTCCAGGGCCAGTACATGTCCTTTACGGCCCAATGGCTGTGAATGCTGCTTCCGGACCCGAGGCACACCAACAACCTTGGACAGGAGACGCCGCTTTCTCCTCCACATTTGGTCAAATTGCGGCCTCTGAGCCAATGTCGCCTACTCCTCCTACAACCACCATCTAGCCTCAACACGTACTGCTCCATCATACCACGATTTATGTGTAAGGCACAGACGGTAGTGTCACGCTAGTTTTCCTACAACCCTGGCTTTGCCCTCGGCGACACGACGTCACCACAAGGGGACGGAAGCTGCTCACGGTCATTGCAGCAAGAAAAAGAGGTGTGGCTTTCTCCATTGCCAACTTCAAACGGAACCATGGTGACGGACAATGGAGGAACATGGTTTCCGCGCTGCAACGAGGTGTGAGGGTCCATGCGCCCTGCATGCGAACGTGTTCAATCTGGTTGTGAAGGATCCGGAAGTCTTCCAACCGAATTTCAGAAAATTCTGAAATGGCCAGGAAAACTGTGATGCCTTTTATCCATTGTACAAAGCCAGGGAACACCACTCCTCGAGTTGTGCCCCCAAAAAGGCGGCAGGAACGGCCTCCCCCAAACACACTCTAATATGCGAATGTTTCCACCCGTGAATTCCAGCCTGCACATGTTGGACCACTGTATGAAACAGAGAAAGGCCATTAACGATTAATTTTTTTTGATGATCCAGGCTGGAAGGAAAGTACTCCCATGTCGTACTTTGATGTCAGCAGTGGCAGCTCATGCGTGACACCTGCCGTTTGTTGAGGCCATTCGAGGAGGAAACCTTATTTGTCAGTCGCCAGGACTACGGGAAATGAATAACGTCATTCCACTGCTTCATGTCCTGGAACTGATGCTGAAAAATCTGGTTGGGCAGGGACTGGAGACGTGGCGACTACATCTCGTGGCCACTGAGTCCGGTGGGGGGAGCTGAAATGGACGGAGGAGGAGGACATTGGAGCAGAAGCTATGTCTGGTGAATTGAGTGGATTTTCTACCCAGGTGACAAAGAGAGGAGGAGCAGGAGCAGCTGGAGGAGCTAGATGGGATGAGAAGACGAGGCAGATGACCCGCAAGCACCGTGGCAGTATACAGATGGAGCATGGAGGCAGGGAGCCCTCGGAGTCACTTGTGCAGATGGCCCAGCAGCATGCTGATTTGCGTGGCTAGTGACAGCGGAATAGTCAGCATCCGCAGGGGATAAACTACTGGCTCTCCCACCCATATTGGACCCTCGCATACCAGTCCAAAATGGGAGCTTTTTCCCAGCTTTGATAGATGGGAGGACAAACTCAAATACTATAGGGAAATTCCTCCGTGTCAGTTGGCCGCTGCCTATGTGCGGCATCGTCCCTCTCTGACAGGTCTGACTGGGGGGTTCTTCAGCGCTCACGTACTCTGCCGCGGCTTCTGCCGGGAGAAGGTGGGGGGGTCGGAGCAGCACCAGCTCCATCAGCAGCAAATCTTAAAGTCTGGAGTCACTGATGAGCAAGCTTCCTTCACCCGCTAGTTGAGGAGGGCAGCGCGCATGCAGCAGCTGGCTGGAGCAGACCCTGAATCCAACAGGTAGTGGCCTTAATTGGCAAGCAACTCTGACCAAACCCTGTTAGAAGATCCATGGGACTACTCGGGCAGCCAACTGATGTGTAGGCCCGCCCAACTTGCGAGTTTGAAGTGGAGAAGCTGTCCTGCCCGGCCAGTTGGTGTGCATCAGAGGGGGTTTCGCAGTTGCGGCGTGGAGGCCATCGTTACCCCAAGAGAGGAACCGCTAGTCCACGGGAAATGTTGGAAACGACTGGACCTTTGGTCAAGATGAATCAGGCGTGGATCGGCAAGGAATCTCCACACACAATGCCTTAGGCGTCAGGGGACTACATCCAGCACATGACGCCCTCACCCAAAACTGTGAGAAACGAGTCTGGGTTCAAAACTACTGCTCAGCCCACTATTCTGATGCCGCCACCCGCCTGATGCCACACATCTGCTGACAGGTTTCTCCATCTGCCACACAAACATCTTTAACAGGGGAATGGTATTGCACACCCACCTCCACACTCTGTCATCTTTGCCATGTCTGACCTCATGTGCTGCTGTGGACTGCTGCCGTGACCTCCACACTGTGTCATTGTGCCACTCTCTGACCTCATGCTGTTGCTCTGCTGCGTCCCTCCATTCTCTTGTCATTGTTGCCCTATTCTGTTTTTGCCACCTCCAGAATGTCATTGTGCCACTGTTGACCTCATGCTGCTGCTGTGGACTGCTGCCGTGACCTACACACTGTCATTGTGCCACTGTCTGACATCATGCTGCTGATCTGGCTGCTGCCCGTGACCTATCACACTGTGTTCATTGTCCCACTCTGTTGGCATAATCCTGTTTATGCCACCTCAGAAGGTCATTGTTGCCACAGTCTGACCTCATTGCTGCTGCTGTGGCTGCTGCCGTGACCTACCCACTGTAGTCATTGTGCCACTGTCTGACCGCATGCTGCTGATGTGGCTGTGCCGTGTACCTACACCACGTGCCATTGTCCCACTGTCTGACCTCTGCTGCTGCTGTGGCTGCTGCCGTGACCTCCACACTGTGTCATTGTCCCACTCTGTGGCCTATTCCTTTTTTTGACACCTCCAGGAGAATGTCATTGTGCCTCTGTCTGACCTCATGTGCTGCAGTGGCTGCTGCCGTGACCCCCCAACTGTGTCATTGTCTCACTCTGTGGCCTATCCTGTTTTTACCCACCTCCAGAATGCATTGTGCCACTGGTCTGACCTCATGCTGCTTGCTGTGGCTGCTCCGGGACCTCCACACTGTGTCATTGTGCCACTTTCTGACTCATGCTGATGCTCTGGCTGATGCCGTGACCTACGTGACCTACAACTGTGTCATTGTGCCACTGTCTGACCTTCATGCTGCTGCTCGTGGCTGCTCTGCGTTTACCTCACACTGTGTCATTGTTCCCCAATCTGTGCTACTCTGTTTTAGCCACCTCCAGAATGGTACATTGTGCCACTGTCTGACCTCATGCTGCTGCTGTGGCTGCGTGCCGTGACCTCCACACTGTGTCATTGTCTCACTCCTTGTGGATACTCCTGTTTTTACCATACCTCCAGAATGTCATTGTGCCACTGTCTGACCTCATGGCCCTGCTGTGGGCTGCAAGCCGTGACCTTACCTACACATGTGTCATTTGTGCCCACTGTCTGAACTCATGCTGCTGCTGTGGCTGCTGCCGTGACCTCCACACTGTGTCATTGTGGCCACTGTCTGACCTCATGCTGCTGCTCTGCTGCTTGCCGTGACCTACACACTGTGTTCATTTTCCCACTCTGTGGCTACTCCTGTTTTTGCACCTCCAGAATGTCATTGGGCCAACTGCGCTGTATGAACCTCATGCTGCTGCTGTGGCTGCTGCGGTTGACCTAACCCCACTGTGTCATTGTGCCACTGTCTATGGACCTCATGCTTTGCTGCTGATGGCTGCTGCCGTGATCTACACACTGTGTATTGTGCCACTGTCTGACCTCATGCTGCTCTGTGGACTGCCTGCCCGTGACCCTACACACTGTGTCATGTGTGCCACTGTCTGACCTCATGCTGCTTGCTGGTTGGCTGCTGCCGTGACCTACACATGTGACATTGTCCACTGTCTGACCTTCATTGCTGGCTTGCTGTGGCTGCTGCCGTAACATACACACTGTTTCAATTGTGCCACTCTTTGGCCTACTCCTGTTTTTGACACCTCCAGAAGTCATTGTGCCAATCTCTGCCTCATGCTGCTGTGGCTGCCGCCGTTCACCTCCACACTCTGTCACTGATGGTTGCCACCTGAGCCATCAGCTTGTTTTTTTCCAGCTTTCGCTTGGCATGGACCTTTATCAGGGCCTACATTTCCCCCTTTCCAGTTTTTTGGTACAGTTTTGCCCTCTTAAGTGCCAGGGAATTCTATAGTGAAGCGATTCTAAGAGCGGCGGGCTGTTCATGTGGCGTGTCATACTTTAAAACACAACCAAGCTCCCTCTGCATATTTAAGCATGGCACAACGTTCTACAGCAACCCTGCAGGCTCTGTGCAGCTGGTAAAATAGCTGTTATTTAACGTGATTCGTGCCGAAGTAATTCGGAACGAAGTTATTTTTTGCCGAGAAATTCAGCGAAGTGAACGATACGAATTTCGGGAAATTCGCCCATCTCTAATTGTTACATAATTTCTCATCATGTGCATCTATACTTTTAAAACACTATCCCATTTGCCTTGGCAGCAGCTGCCTGAAGCTGGCTGCTACAATTAAGTTTAAGATTCCCAAGTCCTTTCTTATGTCACTTTTACAAAGAGTTCTCCATTTAAGTAATCATGGATTTGGTTTTTCCTTCCCATGTGCATAATCTTGCATTTTTCTGTGTTAAACGACATCTGCTACTTCTCTGCCCAGGCCTCCAAACTAGTCAGATCCCTTTGTTATAGAACATTATCCTCTATTGTGTTAATTATTTTACAGAGCTTAATATCATCTGCAAAGATTTATATTCTACTTTACTATGCTATCCTTCTGTGAGGTTAGTGGTGAATATATGAAAGAGATATAGGGCTCAATATTGTCTTCTATAGGTACCCCATTAATCACCATCCTTTGTTTTCTATCACCTACCCAGTTACTTACACACTTGCAAACATTTTCCTGAGGTCAAAACATTTGCATTTTACTTACCAACCATTTATGTGACACAGTATCAAATGCTTTAAAAAATTCAGATATATCACACGTAGTGCCTTAAACCGATACAATCTAGAACTAACCTCTTCATAGAAGCTATGAGATTAGTTTGACGGACAGCTCCTTCATAAACCAATGCTGGAATGGAGTTATACATTTATTTTCTGTGAGATAGTCCAGGATAGCATGTTTTAGAAACCCTTAAAACAATTTACCTACAACAGAGATCATACTTACCATCCCATAGTTTCCAAGCTCACTTTTTAACCCTTTTTGAATATTTGCACTACATTTGCTATGCACCAATCCTTTGGGACATACCCCGTTACTATGCAGTTCAGAAATATTAAAAATAGGGGCCTATCTATCACATTACTTAATTACGTAGAGCACGGTGGTGTATATTATTAAGACCTGGCTGATTTGTCTTTTTTAATTTTCCTAAGGCAAAGCTGTCCTGGTTTAGACAAGAAACATTTAAGGTGGAGTTTACCTCATCTCTCTGTCCATCAATAGAAAGGTCATTTTCCTTGGTAAATACAGAGGAGAAAAAATTGTTCAATAGGTTTGCTTTCTTCTCACCACCCTCTACAATAACAGGGCTAACATTTTCAGTTTCAATCCATTTTACTATTTATATAGTTAAAAAATATTTTGGGTTAGTTTTACTCTCTTTGGCAATCTGCCTTTCTATCTCCAGCTTTGCTGCCTTTATCATTTTTTTTACATATTTTTTTTCTTTATAGCTTTTTAATACTTCTTCACAAGCCTTCTGTTTACGTAGCTTAAACACTTTTGCTTTGTTATTTATTTCCTGCTTTACATCTTTGTTGATCTACATTGTTTTTTTTCCTGCTTCCAATCATTTTATTTCCAGGTATGTACCTCTCATAGTAGTAGCCACATGTAGGAAAACAGTCTAAGTCTAAAATTCACTTTGTTGCCCATAGCAACCAATCAGATTGCTTCTTCCAGAGCACTACATGAAATTAAAGGGACGCTCTGATTGGTTGCAATGGGCAAAAAAGTGAATTTTAGAATCTAACAGTTTTCATATATGTGGCCCTTAGTGCTTAAGATGTTTTTAAAAATCTTACATTTATTATCTGTTCCCTTTTTTTTTCAAGATCTTGTTCCAGTCTATGTGGTTAAAGGTCTCTCTAAGCAGACTGAAATTCATCATCCTAAAACTTTATGTTTTTGTAGCTCCTCATCAAAAAACTCTATTGAAGTTAAAGTGTAAATGTATTATATTGTATTTCCTAGGTGCCCCCCAACCTGAACCTTTGTTAATCTGTCCAGTCTGTTACCGAATATTAAGTACAAAAGGGCCTTCCCTCTAGTCGGCACCTACACCACCTGGAAAAGGTAACTTTCTTTAGTTATTGACAAAAACCTGATTCCTATATGAGAGCCAAAGGCTTCAGTTTCCCAATTTATGTTAAGGTAGATGAAGTTGCATATAATAACTTCATTATGATTAGCTGCCTTATTAGATTATCTGACTAGTATCTCTTCCATGGATTCTGTTATATTTGGTGACCTATACCAGGCCACTATAGAATTTTATTATTGTATTACCCCATTGTATATCTACCTATAATGACTTCACATTTTCATGTCCTGTATCTATCTTCCCACAGTGTTGGCTTCAGACAGGATCTTACATAAAGACATACACCTCTCCCCTTCCGATCTTTGCAATCTTTTCTAAATAAACTGTTTCCTGTTGCTGCATAGAGGATATATTTATGGGA
This sequence comes from Phyllomedusa bahiana, assembly GCA_025379985.1. NCBI lineage: Eukaryota > Metazoa > Chordata > Amphibia > Anura > Hylidae > Phyllomedusa > Phyllomedusa bahiana. The sequence continues at coordinate 12,712 of JAODAL010052858.1, forward strand.
AAATAGTCCAAGCAATGCTTTACTGAAGGAGGGACCTTCATGGGTTGGCTTCCCATGGCGACAAACCAAAGTACTCACAGTTTCTTGGTGCTACCATTCTATTTTGCAAGGGGTAGGGCCGTGAAAATCCACCATTCGCAAACAGGTTAAATTATCTTGAAATCCCCCTAAGAGTAATTGATTAGCTGCATCAGGCTGCTACCTACCCTTTTAATTCCCTTGGAAGCAATAAAGGTGTGTTTAATTTTGTACTGCTTCTGCATTTTGGTCTAGTTTTGGTTAAAGGGGTTTTTTCACCATGCAGTTTCACAGAGCCACAGCCAGCTTTAGAATCATATATCCTGTTCAAGCTATGGGCTGGTCTATAGCAGTAATTGATATAACAGCTCTGCTGGTTCTAGCTATTCCTGTTACACTGACTTGACTGCTGGAGGTTTATAAAATGTACTATACAAGACTTCAGAGCTCTAAAGAGTGAAAGCTTCACATTTTGCTATGTAAACAAAGTCTGTTGCTAGAGATAAGATTCTGCAAGAGGTGACTTACCATGGTTGGAGAACAATGAAGGGTAAGAGAGAGCAAGGAGAGGTGGGGTGATAGGGTCGGTAACCAGAGAAACTTGTGTAAACTAAGGAGTTAGAATCTTTATCTCCTGACTAAAGCATGATCAACAAAGCAATATATTTAGTAATAGTATTCATTTACCTTTCGTTACAAGTTAAAAGCTAATCACTGTAGTGAGAAAACCCATGTGAGAAAAAAAAATTATTATTATTTCTTGGGTGTACTTTTTTCTAATGACTAGCTTTTTATATTGGTTGTCCATTTTTTGAGCAGTAATGTACAAATTCATTTACTATTCATATACCTTTTAGAATGATCTCTCTCAATTAATTCTTATTTTATGTGTTCAAATCAAAGCATCAGATTCACATTTTTTTTATCAACATAGATAAAAAGTTGCTGAACCGATGTCCAATTTAATGGCTAAATAAAAACAGTCAAACATAAAACATTTTCAAAAACACAGCAATTACCCCATGGTTAGATTGGCAGGAAAAGCAGAAAACCGATCTTATTATTTAGAAATTGCTCTGGAATACAGAACATTTTTTGGAAGACGAGAAACATCCATCACATCATTATCTATGATGTATCACTCTAAAGAAACAAGTATTATTTCCATTGCAGAAAATCCCAAAACAATTTATTTTTTTTATTGTGTATGCTATTGAAAGGTACAGTGTAATTGCAACACATTTGAATTGCAATATATTAGTATTTCAGTTTTCATACTTCAAAATTTTCTTGTTTCATATGACTTCTATTGATTCTAAAAGGCCTGATTTGAAGAGCAAACTATTATAATTCACTGTTTTTACATTTGCTACTCTGCTGAGGTTGAATTGAAGCCAATCCATTTTATCTTGCTCTTACAATTTCTGTAAATATGTGTTTTAATGAACAATGCCAAACTGTGGCCAGTTTTCAATTGCCCTTCAACTACTATCGAGGAAAACTTAGGCATTAGAGGAGATTTCAAATGCACAATATTCACCTCCATATTGTAAATTGTCAGAATAGAAACAATTGTTCCTCAAAGTTTCTGATGTTTCTCTCTACTTTGTTACTAACTTGCTTAGTCTGTACAAAAATATGGTAATTGTAGCAAAAGCATTTTCTATCTGACAAGCTTCAGCCAATATTAATCTAATAGTGAAATTATCACAGATAATTCTTTATCCAGAATTGAAAATGTGAAACAAATGAACCTTTTCCTGAATCATTCAGACAGGTCAAAAATTAATTTGCCACCCCTGAGTTTTAAAGGTCAATTAAAAAATGTTATATCTTAAAAATTGACAGAACATAAAAATCAACATCTTTGGACTATGTAATTCATATGAATACATTTTAGTGTGATGAATATTGTCAACTGTACTGTGACTACTCTAAGGGCAGTTATAAAGGCTTTGCTGAGAAAGGATTTAATTCCTTAATTCACAGTACTAACATCACTGCTAGGTTCTATTAAAAATAAGTTTCATAGTTGGTTTGTAACAGCTTAGCATATACACATCCAAGTTTTTTTTTTTTTTTTTTTTCGTGAACACATAGCTTTTAATACCGAAATGATTTTAAAGGGCATCCACATACCTCCTTCCCCTTAAAACTGAAACTGACAAACACAATTAGACCATGCATAAAAAGTAGCCTGATTCCCAAGGGCGTAATTAGAGAAGCCTGGGCCCCATAGCAAACTGTTAGGTAGGCTATAGGGGGCCCCATATAGGTAGGCAGGCTTTAGGTAGGCTATAGAGGGCCCCACATAGGTAGGCCGGCTTTAGGTAGGCTATAGGGCGCCCCATATATGTAGGCAGGCTTTGTGGTGGTCTATAGGGGTCCCCATATAGGTAGGAAGGCTTTAGGTAGGCTCCATTAGTATTTAAAAAAAGAAATAAATAACTCACCTGCCTCCATGATCCCCTGATCTGACAAGCAGCAGGCCAACTTCTGAGCCTGGCGTGGGTGGCGAGATGATATGATATCATCACGACGCTCATGTCATCACTGGGGGCGGATGCCTGGTAGACTTAAGGTCTAAGACCTTAAGCCTCCCAGGTGGATTAGCAGCGGAGAGCACCGGCAGCGGTCTGCTCTGCTAAGACCGGACAGTCCTGCCTCTGAACACTTGGGACGGAGGGCCCAGGCGTTCTGAGGTAGAATGTGCCAGGCTTCTGGGGGCGCCAGGTGTCCTGAGGCAGATTGAGCCGGGCCTCCGGAGACGCAAGGCCCCGTAGAAGTTGCTACGACTGCTACCCCAGTAGTTCCGCCCCTGCTGATTCCCCAGATGCCCCGTGTCTTAATGCTAAAAACATTCTTGTACACCTACCTTAATGTTTTCCGAATTTACACAGAGTGTATTTACTTATATTAATTGTTATCAACTGTTAGGCTCCAAATCTAATTTCTTTACTAAACTGGCTTTCCACTAGAGATTTTAGAAGGCTGCTTTCTAATTTACTTGTCATTCATAGTTGATCTGTTATGATTAATATTCTAGGTGACAACTGGCCGATGAACCCGTGTTTGGCTTCTTTTGAGAAAGTCGTGACTCAATCAGTTTGAGAATTCAACATGGTGCCCATCTGTTGTTTATCAACTGACACTGGGAGAGATTTATCAATGTTGTCATAAAATCCATCACTTTATAAGAATGAGATTATGGCATAAGTAACACTAAACTTATCAAAATGACAGACATAAAATGATTCATAACTCACTTTTTTGCTCTACATTTGGGGCAATTTGTACCAGAATATTTTGTTTAGTTAATCTCCCTCATTAACTGAACAAATCCATCATGACTTTTCCACCGAATTTTACAGACTTTATTGCGGCGAACCAAAACATACAGGAAAAAATGCAAAAACAGTCCTTGAAATATTTTTAGGGGAGGGTGAATTCTAAGGTCCGTGCGGGACAAACAGTTCAAGCAGAAACAAGTGAGCGGACTTCTATAAGGAGGAACGCCAAAGGAACTGCAGACTTGGACCAGGAGTTACACCAGAGGAACTGTTGACTTGGACCAAGAGAAATGCCAGAGAAACTGCTGATATGGACCAGGAGGAACATTAGAAGAACTGCAGACTTGAACCCAGGAACATCCAGATGGCCAGAGATACAGAGCAAGACCCCAGTTTGCACTCAGATAACTCAGGTCCTGACTGGTAACAAAGGCTGGTTTTTAAGGCCAGTTTGACAGGGAAATACTGTAGGTGTCAACTGCTAATGCTGAGGTCAGGTTAGCGGTTGCTGTGCTGGCTGGCAAGGAGAATGCTGAACCTCCAATACAGCAGTACCCATGGTCAAAAACATTTATTAAGCAAGGCACAATCCTTACAGTACCATCCTCACCCACCCTTTTATAAAGGGCTTTCAGACCCTCAACAGGAATAGCAGATTCCAGGATTAGGAGCCATGTTGCCAGCAGCAGTGGATTCCAGACCAGGACGTGTAACACCAGAAGCGTAACCAAGAGTGGCAGATTCCAGACCAGAAGGCATGATGTGAGGAGCAACAAATACTGGATCAGGAGGTGTGACACTAGGAGTGTCACCAGGAGGTGTGACACCAGGAATGTCACCAGGAGTGGCAGATTCTGGACCAGGAGGCATGACACCAGAAGCAGCAAATTCTGGACCATGAGGCATGACATTAGGAGAGTCACCAGGAGCAGCAGATTCGAGACCAGGAGGCATTTATTAAGCAAGGCACGATCCTTACAGTTGCCTAGCAAAAAAAATGTAATGGATAATTTTAATCTCTTAACGTCGACTTTTTTATTTTTTCATCTACATAGACATATGAAGGCTTTTAATTGCAGGACAAGGTGTCCTTTCTAATGGTGTAATTCATAGTACCATGGAATATACTAGGAAACCGCAAAAAAAAATCTAAGTGGGGCAAAATGGGAAAAAAATTATACTTGTGCCATGTTTGCGGGTGATTTGATTTTATGGCATTCAATCTTCAGTAAAGATGATGTATTATCTGTATTCTACAGGTTGATTTAAATCCGGCAATACCAAACATGTACGATTTTCGTTATGTTTTGATACCGTAAAAAAATTCCAAACATTTTCTATTTTTGAAATTTGCACAGCGATGCCATGTTCTACGACCAATAACATTTTTGTACTAACATCTATGGACTTTTATTTTTTTGCAGGCTGAAGTGTATTTTTTATTGTACCAGTTTGGAAATTCATGGGGATTTTTTATTAAATTTATTCAATTTTATGGATTTTGAAAGGGCCAAAAAAAAACAATTTTCCCTTTTGGAATTTTTTTTTTTTAGGGTGTTCAGCATATGGTTTAAAAATGTTATTGTTGACATGTACGAAGACCCCCATTTCGATTTCTGGTCGCCGGCCACGGCCTTGCGAGGGAAGCCGTGGTTTTTGCATAATCCCTTTGTTTTTTGGGTTCCCATTTTTGAATGAGTTTTCCTTCCCCTGGTGAAAATTGATTCGGCCAACCCCCGTCCCCAGCAATCCTCCACCCCCCCTTTTAGTTAACTGTGTTCCCTTTGTTGACGCTTTGTTTCCCTTTTCCGGGGCTTTTTTTATTTCCCTACCCCCTTGCTCGTGTTCCCATTCCCTATTTGGGGTTCCTTAACCTGTCCCCTTGCCTTTTTATTTTGGGGTCTTTCCTTTATTTTTGCTTCCCTGTCTATTGTTTGGTTTTCTGGTTACCTGATTGCTTGGTTTCTGACTTTCTGCTCTTCCGATTTTGTACTGCATTGCCGACATTACCGATTTTTGCTCGTCTTACTTTTTTCTCTCTGTCTCCCGTTTTTGGTACTCCCGGCCCTTTTGCCCCAACCTTGTTGTCCCATTCCCTTATTGTGTTTTGTATTTGTTTGTTGGTTTGTTTTCCACGTATTCAGTGTATTTTTCGTTTTCTGGTTGGGGCCCCACCCCTTTTTAAAGGGTCGGGTACCCCAAAAAGCAGGGGCAGGGGTTGGGACCCGCGTCAGGATCCCCTTGTCTGTGTCTTCTAGTTGTCCCTGACTGTCCCTTTCATTTAAAAAGGCCAATTCCGTCAACTCCCCCGGGGTTTAACATGAGCACTGATTGTCGGTCCGACGAGTTGAGACCAATTTTTAGGGCTGGCGGGGGTATGAATCTAATTTCGAGTTTTGGACCTATAAACCCCGGTACCCGGACCTGCTCCCACCCTGTCCCCACCTGCCCTGCTTTTTTTGGATTCTAGACCCGTCAGAAAACTAAAATGCTGCTACCGGATGCTTTGATGGTAATCCTGAAGTTTTCCCAACATTCCGGGGGTTCCCGTCTCTATTTTTTGCTTCAACATTTTTCCACTGAGGCTGAAAGAGTGCAAAGTTGTGTTCTCCTTCAGGGCCCCAAAGCTTGTGCTTTTGGGAGGGGAGCTTAAACATTTTTTTTATCAAAAATTGCAAACTAGTATCCCAGGTTCTCATTTTTCCTTACAGAATGCATTTTCAAATATTCCTATATACCTTGTGTTTACTTGTTTTTTGTGTGCCCAGATATTTGTTTTAGACGTATGCTATTGCCTTGTCAGTGTGCACCTATCCCCTAGGTTTTTTCAAAAAAATTTTGTGAGTCAAGCTAACCAAAGTTTGTAGTTTTTTTGGGGGAATGGAAACCCCCCATTGGCTTTTGCACCCCGCCTCCCTTTTTTAAAACCAGTGGGGAAATTCAGTGTAATTTCCCTTCACCCCCTGAGGTTTGTCTGAAGGGACCCCTTGGGGTAACATGTTAGTGTTGGGGACTCACCTGTAGGGGACCCCCTTGACGCTTTGGGGGGTGAGCTTAACATTTTTTGATAAAAAATTGCAAAATAAGTACCCCGGTTTTAAATTTTTTTTTTCCTTAGAAGTAATGCTTTTTAAAATATTCCCTATTCCCTTGATTTTTACTTAGTTTTTGTGTGCACTGATATTTGTATTAGACTCTCCTTCGGGCCCCCCTCAGGATTGGGGCATTAGCGATACCCCCAACCCCCTGAGTGGAGATCATGGGAAGATTTTTTTTAGCTTGGCCCTTTTTTATGTAACCCCAACCCGTGCGCAGGGGCAAATCTCGTGTTTCTATTCAGCAAGGCCGTCGCTCAGCCGAAGACTACTGTTCAGAGTTCCCCCAAATGGTGTAGTTGACTGGGTGGTTGACCAACTCAAAAACCCTTCTTCAGGCAAGGGCTTTCTGATGCTGTAAAGGATGCTATGGTCAGCCACCCAACCCCTGAGACCTAAATGACTTCATGACTTTGCCTAACTATTGACAGAAGACTAAGGGGAAAAGGCGCAGGGAAAAAAAGCGGGGGGTTTGGCTCTTCATAAGTCGGTTTCCTTTAAAACCTCCCCCCTAACTTTTGAGATTTCTTTTTTTCCCTCTCCCTCTCGTTTTCCAAAGAAAACCATGGTGTTGGGTTGCATATTGCTGCCACCAGGAGGAGCCGGGGGGAACCTTGGGCCCTTTATTGGGGGAAAACCCGGGGCCCATTTTTGGAAACTCCAGATAGGCCCAAGTCCCCCCGGGGAAAACCCAAAAGGGGCCTGGAAATTTCCCGGAAGGTAACTCGGATGTAAAAGTCCCTTCTAACTCAATAACAATTTTGTTTCCCCGTAACCTTTGGGTTTCTAGTTCCAAAGGGGTTTGTTGCGAGCCATGATTGACTCGGGTGCTACAGCTAGTTTTATCAGCATGGCGTTGTCAACCCTTGGGGGTTTGGAACTGTTCCTTGTTTTTCTCCCTTTTCAGTTTCAAGTGTGACTCTCCCCCCAAACCCCGGAGAAAGAAAAATATCTACGCAGAGTCATTTAGATTTTGGGAGTTCCCCCAAAACAAAAACTTTCCTTTTTTGTCATGGAGAAATTACTGCGGATATTTTTCTTGGGTTCCCCCTGGCTCCCCCTCCATAATCTGTGTCGACTGGGGGGACCACCGATTGATCAAATGGGGGGGACTCGTGGGGTTTTTCATTGAAGGGGCAGCGCACCCTTTTGGTTGTGCTGTAATTGATACCCCTGACTTTTTGAATGTAATTCCTTTTTTAATGGCGGCTTTGAGGGAAAAAAAGTGGGGAAAAACTGTCTCGCAACAGCCGAGTTTGACTTAGACCTCTTCGAGGGCAGAGCTAAAATATTTGCCTTTGGGAAAGAGAATTTTTACCGAATATTTAGGAACCTGAAAATATTGTTTCTCCCGGGAGTAGTGTCGCCACCGTGTTTCAGAACTTGTGCCCTGACTACAGAACACCAAGTTCTGCTCCTTCCAAGTCCACTTTTTCTGTGACGTATTTTCCCCCTCACGTTTCCCCCGTTTCAGATTGTGAAAATAAAATTTAATCCGCGGTAAAAGCTGTGCACACTTGGGTAGGAGTATAAGACTTAACCCCAAAATTCCCAACTAAAACAAAAACAATAAAAAAATGACTCAGACCAAAAAGGCTCCGTCTTGGTCCCCTCAGTAAAATAACTCCCAAGTGGGAAAGGGGGAAAAATTCACCAAGCCCCCCCTGGTAAACCTGGAGGGTCTTTTTGGAAGTCCGGTGGCCCCCTAAAGGGGGGGGGTATGTCTGATATGTACGCAGACCCCCAGTTCGAGTTCTGGTCGCCGGGCCCCGGCCGTTGCGACGGAAACCGTGGTTTTTGACATAATCTTTTTTTTGTTACGGTTACCCTGTGAACTGAGTCTTTCCTTCCCGTGGTAATTGATTACTGGCCCAAACCCCCCGGCCCCCAATCCCGCACACCTTTTGTTTCTGTGTTCCTCTTTTATTGACAGCTTTGTTTCCCTACCGGGTTTTTGTTTTTTCCACCTATACCCCTGTCTGTGTTCCCGTTTGTGCTCTGTGTTCACCAGTTCCCCATTTTAAGGGTTCCCTTACCCTTTCCCTGTGCCTGTTTTATTGGGGCTTTCCTTTTCCCTTTTTCTTGCCTGTCTATTGTTGGTTTTCTGGTTTCCTGACTCTGCTTGCTTTTTTGACTTTTCTGCTTTCCTGATTTTGTAAATGCTTGCCGCAGTTACCCCACTTTGCTCCCCTCTTACGTTTTTCTCGTCTCCCCATTTTGGGACTGCGCTGCCCCTTTGCTGCCAACCCCTTTTTGTTCCGTTCCCTTATTTTGGGGAAAATTTTGTATTTGTTTGTCTGGTCTTGTGCCCCAGATTCAGTGTAGTTTTCAGTTTTGGTTTTTGGGCCCACCTTTTAAGGGGTCGTGTACCCCAAAAGGGAGGGGCAGGGTTGGGCCCGCGTCAGGGCCTCACTCTGTCTGTGTCTTCTCGTGTGTCCCTGACTGGTCCCTTACAGTTATATTTTAATAGATGAGACTTTTTGGACTCGGTGATACCAAATATATGTAACTTATTTATAATTTTATTTTTTATTTGTAAAATGGCAAAAAGGGGGTGGGTTGAAATATTTTTTTTTTTTTATTACATTTTAAAATTTTAATTTTTTTTTTTTTTTTACTTTAACTTTGAGTCTCCCTATGGTATGTCACCACTAGGGAGTGCGATCATTTCTGCAGCCTTTTCTATATATTTGTAAAACAGTACCTTTTATTGATCCCATTAGTCCTGTGTATGCTGGAGACCATATAAAATTCCTGTATTATTTGGAAGAAATTATAAGTGCAAATAGTAATATTATTGTCACCTCTATATTAATGTTGCTATCAATAGCTTTAGACCTAGCTTAAATAGGATTTTTTTTGCCGTTAAGAACAAAAACTTCTGGTTTTTCCCTTATCAAATTCAGACCTTTATTTTATGTAAAAAAAATAATTTTTGGCAAGTTTGCATTTACCTGCATACAAAATTCTACAAGGAACAGTCCTAAAATCTGCCAGCATTCCTGACTGCACTGTTAGTTTATATGATTTATTTACTAGGATGTACAGTCTCAAACCATGTTAAAAAAATTGTACATTAGGAGGGGTTCCAGTTTTGATTGTTTTTTTATCAGGAGCAAGGGACTTTATGTTAAAATTTAACAGGTATTCTATAGTAATTTCATAAAGAAAATATTATTTGTTCTGCAATTATTTTAAATTGGTTGTCCAGTCCACTTTTTATACCCTTTTATGCATTTGGATGTACCTTTACTTTCAAATAGCTTAAATGGTGATGGGGGGCCCCTCATCCCCTGAGCCCGTACTACGCATGAATTACCTATCAATAACAAAATACAGGATTACAAAGTAAAGGCAAAGTAAAGGATTCTACGCCCACAAAATATGGCACAATGGGGAAATAAAAAAAATGGTTAAAGCACTGGTAAAACAGGTCTTTTTGGGAGTCTTGAATCCTTTACTCTCTTTTGAGGAGCTATTTTGTTTTTACTTCCAATTTATGTATTAAGATGTTTATATTATCATTTCTGGAGTGATACATATGACTAGTTTTTTGGATTTAACCAACTCCATGGGGTTTTCTGTTAGTTTTTATAGTTTTTTATGGTCATGTAATTCATGTTTCTGGCTTTGGGAATCTAAGCACTGGTATATACAGTATATCTTCTTATCATAGATTGATATGGTCTATGTGTGCTTTTAAGTGTTTTTAATACTTTTACTTGAATCAGATTTTTTGTGTGATATTTCATCTATAGGTTTGGATATGCATTTGGGCTTTATACCTTTCTTTCTTCTTTTCTTTGGGGTGGAAGCTCTAGATACCTTGGGGCTTCCATGTAGCACTCTTTTAGTTATTATTATTATTATTATTTTTTGAATTCCCACCTTTTCTGTTTTGTTTGAAGCACCTAACCAAATGCACATGGTTCACGTGTCTAAAAGTATATATTTGTATCCTTATATTTTCAAAGGTTTATTGTTTTAAAGTAACCACAGTTTTTGTACTTATCTGAGCAAATTTCAAGCGCCCTGAGGTTGTGTAGTCATCCATGGTTTATTTGAGAGCCTTTCAACACTTTCCTTGTTACAGGGCTTCAGGTAAAATCTATGGAGAATTCTTCTTTCTAATGTATCATTTGGATCACTGAACTAAACGTTTTTTATTAAAATACTCCTTATACCAATCATAAAAAATATTTGTGACAAATTGAAATACATTGCCTAACACTAAAAAAAAATGCAAGGGTTAAAAAGATATTAGAACTAATACTTTCAAATGGTTATTTATAAAGAGTGTGGTGTGTTTTATTTGAGAATCTGTAATAGAAGTCATACTATAACTGATGTAGGAGTTAGTTTATCCCTAATCTAGAATTCTTTGTTTCTAGAAAGAGATATATAATCTCAGAATGGTATGTGACCTTTTTGGAAAAAGCATGATTTTATGGATCTTGAGTATCTTTTTTTTCCTGTTTTCGGGCTATTTTAATCATGAACTATGAACATTTAAATATTATTGTTACCAGTTATATTTTAATTTTCTAATGAGAAAAATTGATAATCAGGAGTAATCTATCAATTCAAAGTGATAATAAATCAGATAGGTCAGTACTGGTTTTACGATTTGTTTACTGGATATGTTAACTGGGAGTTAAAGGGGCTTTCCACTTTTTATTGTTTTTATTTATTAAATACAGAATAAGATTTCATAAAATTTACTAAATCATTTTTATCGAGTTCACTGTGTGATATAAATGACATTGTAATGGTTGGAGTAATGGATCTGCTGTACCAGTGCAGGCGATGGTTTAAGCTGCACCAGGGAGCAAAGTCTAAGGGGCCGCTGGCTTTCACCGGAGCCCACCTTAAAGCTGGTTGGACTTGCTACAACAAGCAAACCTCCTGGTCGCTACCCGTGGCAAGACTTGCCTGCAGTGGTGGCTGAGGTGAGGCGAGGTACAGAATTGTAAGGCTGTCTCATAGTCGTGGACAGGAAGGAAGGTCAGGACAGATGGCAAAGGTTCGTGGTCGAGAAACTTAGCTAAAGGACTGGAACACAGCCAGACATGCGGACTGTGGCACCACCTGTCTCCAGTGGTGTGTGGGGAGAGGGGACATGGTGCTCGGATCCCCATGCAGACGCAGCCCTGCCCCTTTACATACCCTATCCCCTATCAAAACCAAAACCCTTTTCCCCCCGGGGAGAAAGGGCGGGGAGTTCTCCTCTTCTTGTCTACCTGGTTTTCATACGGGAAGAAGCCTGCAGTAAGGACTTGGTCATCTGCAGTAAGGACTTGGTCATCTACAGCAGGGACTTCAGAAGAAACAGGTAGAAGGAGTGGGGGGTGAGGGTGGCGGTGGTTGTATGAAAATTTTGCCCAAGATAGCAAGATGGACCAGTCGTCCTGTCACGCAGAAACAAAGTGGCGTAGATAGTCTCCCAGAATTTGGTTAACCTTTTCTCTTGCCCAAATTTGGGTTTTTTTGGGGGGTAAGCCAAAAAAAGTCCAATTTGACTGGAGAAAGAGCACACAAAACACCCGAATTTTGGGGTGAATTTTGGGCCCCCTTCCAAAGAATGCAAGGACAGACCATGCAGGCGGAAAATGTGCCAGAAGAAGTAATTCGCCATCTGAGGAGCAGAGGGTAGGCCAGGCAGGGGCATGAAGTGGAACATTTTTGAGAACAGGTCCGTAACCACTCAGATGACGGTATTATTTGAGGAGGGTGAAAGGTCAGTGATAAAATCCATAGCTATGTGTGTCCATGGGTATTCTGGAATGGGCAAAGGCTGTAAGAGGCCTGCAAGTTTGAGACATGGAGTCTTGTCACAGGCACACGTGGTACAGGAAAGAACAAAATCCTTGACATCATGGTCCAGGTTAGGCCACCAGTAGTGAGAGAGTGAGTAGACAAAACTTTGCACTCCCAAAGGTCCGGCCAATAAAAAACAATGCCCCCAGTTCAAGATTTTTTTCTAGGCAGGGGTAGTGAGACGATTACGATGATATCGTCATCGGGTCGATGGTCGATAACGGCAATAACCAAAAAAATTCGATGGTCGATTAGATTTTACTGATGACCCTCAAAGACTATGGGAGACCAACAAAACCTTCATTCTTACACCCAAAAAGGGCGGAGAAGCTGGAATTAACATCCACAACAGTCAAAAGGTATGTGCACATTTAGGCAACAACTTAGGTATAAAGCCCAAAAAAAAACCCCACAGACCATTCATTTTCCTTCTTGCCCACGAATTACCCCTTAAACCCGCATGACCCAAAAAATTAAAAAGGCCCCGAAGGGGAGATGATTTTGGGAATCATCATTTTAGTTAACGGGGAATTGTATATCCCCGTCCCGGGAAGCAGCGAGCCCCAAACCCGAATGGGCCCCCGATTAAAAAATGCCGGAAAAAGGAGTCTTTCAACCCTATTTTAGTTTCACTGGACATTGACTTACCGCCGGGGGCCCCAGCTTAGCCCCCAAACTGCATGACCCCACATTTTTAAAAAATGCCGAAAAAGGAGTCTTTCAAACCCCCATTTTGTTTCCCTGGACATTTACTAAATTTA
>JAODAL010052859.1:0-25691 GCA_025379985.1 Phyllomedusa bahiana
GGATTGGGTAGGGAAAGTGTATGATGGGGGGAGGTTTGGATGGAATTAAAATAGGGGGTAGGGAGATTTTGGTAAGATGTAAGTATGGGGGGGGTTAAGGATGGAGATTTCAGAAGGGGTTCAGAGATTTGGAGGAGAGTATGGGGGGACAATCATGAGGAGATTAAAATGTGGGGGTATCGAATAGGGCGGGTGTATGGGGGGTTATGGATGGAGATTACCTGAGGGGGGTATCAGGAGATTAGGGTAAAATGAGGGGAGGAGGGTTTTGGGTGGAGATTACTGGGGGGGATCAGGAGATTTTGGGGAGAATTATAGGGGGTGGTAATGGAAAAGTTTTCATGAGGGGGAACAGAAAATTAGGGGGAAAAATGTATGGGGAGGAGGTTTTGGATGGAATTTAAAGGGGGTATCAGGGGATTAGGGGAAGTGTATGAGGGGTGGTAATGGGGAAAAATTACAGGGGGGTAACAGAAGAAAAGGGTAGAGAGTATGGGGGGGAGGTTATGGAGGAACTACTGTGGGGGGGATCAGGGGTTTGGTAGAGTTATGCGGAGGTTTTGAGGAATTACAGAGGGGTATCGGGTTAGGGCAAGATTATGGGGGGCCGGGATGGGTGGGAACTGAGGGGGTTCAGGAGATAGGGAAGATGATGGGGAAAAGTTATGGAGGAATTCATGAGGAGTAAAACAGGATTTGGGAAGAGTATTGGGGGGCAGGTTATGGGGTGAGGTTAAAGGGAGGTTCGGATTAGGGGGGAGTGTTTTGGGGGGGCGGTTTGGGGGAGATTACAGGGGAGGTACAAAGATTAGGGTAGAGAATTTAGGGGGGGAGGTTATGGATGGAGATTTCGAGGGGGGTAAAGGGATTAGGGGTAGAGAGTTGGGGAAGGTATGGTGGAGAACAAGGGAGGGTTTAGGGGTTGGGTAGGATGTAAGGGGGGGACAGGTAAAGGTGGGATTCAGGGGGGAGGAGCAGGAATAGGCAGGATGTTGGGGGAAGGTTAGGGGAGATTACATGAGGGGGGGATCCGTTTTAGGGCAAGTTTTGGGTTGGCGGGTTTTATGGATGGATTTACAAGAGATTTTTAATAGGTGCCCATTTTGGTGGGTATGTACCCTTCTATGGCTTATGCAATTTGGCCCTTAACGGGGAGCTCCGAACCCTTAATTAGGTACCCCGCTCCCTTTTGGCCCCGCGTCATTCCTCATTGAGTAGAGGCCGGGGGCCCGCCTTGCCATGGGGTTACAACCAAAAGGCTGGTCCTGGTGTAATGATCGCCCGTTTCCTGCCGCGTGTGGACGGCCCCAGCGGGACCCTCCCCCTTACTGAAAGTGGACGCACCAGTACATCAAATGTCGAAAGGGGGTGTAAGCCCGAAAAGGACACAAAGGGTCTTTTTTTTCTTTTTTTCTTTTGGGGGAGTGTCCGGGGGGCTCGGGGGGCCCACTTGACGTAGTTGCTGTAATTAGGAAAAGGCTGAAGTCGGGATCTTCTCTACCACGGGAACATCGGGTTCCCCGTCCCGTTGGCCCCAACCCTGCGGCATTGATGAGGTTGACGTTGGTCAATTTTTACGGGGGATGGTTCGCCGCCTTCTGTGTTCTTCGGGCTTTGGGAAAGGTTTTTCTCTCCTTACCCCGGGTTGGGGGGTGAGCGTGAGTACCCCATACGTGTTCCCATGTACTTGTGAAGGAGGGGGGTGCACATGTTTGTTGGCAAAACTTCTTAAGGGTGTCAAAGCCCCTTTGGGGTTTTCCTGCCCCTCAACTTTGCTTTTTCGGCCATCCACTTTGTGTGTGGGGGGGAGGTGGAAAAAGCTGGTGAGGAAAAGCAAACAGCGAGGGTATTTACTTTTTAAAAACGCAATGACGCCTCCAATGGGGACAGAGACCAATGTTTGATCTGTGTACGGGGCAGCAGCCCTATATAATAGATTCTAAAAGGCTCATGGAAAAGGACCCTAAGGCTCTGCAGCGCCCCCTATCGTATGTAGTTTCCAAAATCATGCTGCAAGTGAAGGGGGTTTAAAACCCAAACCCGGGGTTTACTCACTGCAACATTTTTTCAGGGTGTTAATCCCCTTCATCAAATAAAATACTCGGGGGAAAAGGTCTGGCAATGCTAAATTGTCTTTCTTTAGAGGGGGGGGGGGGGGGATGATGAGGCAAACACCCAGAAACAGCTGCCTGCGAGAGTTTTCGGTTGGGCTATAATCCATAAAAACCTTGAAAGGGGCTCAGTAGCCGGTATGATTTGGATGAAGGCACTTCCCATAGGTGGGCTCAGAGTCCCTGCTCCCCCTTGCACCCGATCTGTGAATTTAAAACCCATTGGGTCCCACCTCACAAATCTTTTCTTTAATATTGGAAACGTAAATCCATAAAGTCGTCCGTGCTCCTTAAATATCCGCCGCAGAATCCCGAACCAGCTGGAAGGGACCTCTCCCTAAAACCTGTTGTAGTCTTCACCAGTTTCGGGTCTGTTAGGAAACAGAACGAAACGACAATGAGCCCAACAAATACAATAAATGCAAGGAGGACGGGTCGTGTGTCCAGAGGAGCTCACAGCTGTGTGTATCACAATATTTCTCTCCAATGGGAAAATCATATTTGATACGTTTTAGGCCGGTTTAATAGGGTTTATTATTGTACAGAGAAAACAAGACATAGAAAACAGTAACAATGTAACATCACAAATCCACAAAAAAACACATAATATTTAACATCCCCAAAACAGTAATATAGTAACATCCACAGAAACATAATATATAACACCCGAAACACGTAAAATTTTACATCCGAGAACCATAAATTAACATCCAGAGAAAACAGGGAAATTTTAACATCCACAGAAACAAGTAATTTTTAAAAACACCAGGAAACACGTAAAAATAGTCATCCACAGAAACACCCAAAAAAAATTAAAATCAAAGAAAAATAGTAAAAGTAAAAATCTACAGAAAACACAGAATATAGTAAAACCAAAAAACAAAGTAATAAGAACAGCCACAGAACACAGTAATTAATAACACCAGAAACATGTAATAAGTAACATCCAGAGAAAAAAGTAAAAGTAACACAACAGAAACACATAAATGTAGTAAGACCACAGAAAAAATTGTAATATAGTAACCCACAGAAACATAATAATAAGTAAAAGCCACAGAAAAAAAGTATCACCCAGAAATGTAAATAATTTTACTTTGTGTTCCTACCTGGACAAGTGGTTTGTTGCTTTTCCTTCCTTTCGATATTAGGGAAATTGTAGAGAGAAAATAATAAGATTATTACAATTATTCCTCCACAGATCAGAATTGTAGCACATTATACATTAGTGACGTCTGTTTTGCAGAATATTATATTAGGAATGTAGATATACTGTAAAGCAGCAGAGTAGATAGAGCACTGGTGGAATATGTGTAACAACGGCCTGCACAACATACAGCCCCCGCCAAGGATTTCTGGGGGTCAGGAAGGAGGAGGAAGGAAAAGGTGTTCCTGGCCCGATGTAATGTATCACTATCCGGGCTGATACCACTATAATGTATCACTATCCAGGCTGATACCGCTATAATGTATCACTATCCAGGCTGATACCGCTATAATGTATCACTATCCAGGCTGATACCTCTATAATGTATCACTATCCAGGCTGATACCGCTATAATGTATCACTATCCAGGCTGATACCGCTATAATGTATCACTATCCAGGCTGATACCGCTATAATGTATCACTATCCAGGCTGATACCACTATAATGTATCACTATCCAGGCTGATACCTCTATAATGTATCACTATCCAGGCTGATACCTCTATAATGTATCACTATCCAGGCTTATACCTCTATAATGTATCACTATCCAGGCTGATACCGCTATAATGAAATCACTATCCAGGCTGATACCTCTAAATGTATCACAATCCAGGCTGATACCGCATAATGTATCACTTTTCCAGGCTTATACCACTAAATGTATCACTATCCGGGCTGATACCGCTAAAATGTATCACATCCGGGCAAAAACCCGCAAATAATTTATCACTATCTGGGCTGATACCACTATAATGTATCACTATCCAGGCTGATACCGCTATAATGTATCACTATCCAGGCTGATACCGCTATAATGTATCACTATCCAGGCTGATACCGCTATAATGTATCACTATCCAGGCTGATACCGCTATAATGTATCACTATCCAGGCTGATACCGCTATAATGTATCACTATCCAGGCTGATACCTCTATAATGTATCACTATCCAGGCTGATACCTCTATAATGTATCACTATCCAGGCTGATACCTCTATAATGTATCACTATCCAGGCTGATACCACTATAATGTATCACTATCCAGGCTGATACTGCTATAATGTATCACTATCCAGGCTGATACCTCTATAATGTATCACTATCCAGGCTGATACCTCTATAATGTATCACTATCCAGGCTGATACCTCTATAATGTATCACTATCCAGGCTGATACCTCTATAATGTATCACTATCCAGGCTGATACCGCTATAATGTATCACTATCCAGGCTGATACCTCTATAATGTATCACTATCCAGGCTGATACCTCTATAATGTATCACTATCCAGGCTGATACCGCTATAATGTATCACTATCCAGGCTGATACCTCTATAATGTATCACTATCCAGACTGATACCTCTATAATGTATCACTATCCAGGCTGATACCGCTATAATGTATCACTATCCGGGCTGATACCGCTATAATGTATCACTATCCAGACTGATACCTCTATAATGTATCACTATCCAGGCTGATACCTCTATAATGTATTACTATCCAGACTGATACCGCTATAATGTATCACTGTCCACGTGAATGAACATACCTTGGCAATGCGATGTCCTTTCTTTTTTATCTTTTTCGTCATGTTTTGCTAAAAAAAAAAAGAAAAATAAACAAAACAATTACAATACCTGAAGTTAGATTCTCCTGAATTCTTAAATGGGTTGTATAATTTCATTAAATGGCCTTCAGAATAAGGGGACAGTGAAAACAAGCAACATTGTTGCTGGTGAGATTCCACCTCCTTTCATTTAATTGGCTGACGGCTCTACTAATTTACATTCTGTTTGCCTGCCACCCCCCCGATCGTATTCATGGGAGCGTGTATTACTGCCACTCTCACTCAGAATAAGGGGCCGGCAACAATTTCACTCTGTACAGCCAGGAGCTGCACAGTAACGCTGCAGCTGCTTCTACAATCAGAAAACAGCAGAATTGCGCCTCGGTGCCTAATGCTCCTGCACAGAAGAGAAAGAAATCTGTATTCTGGAGGAGTTCATAGATTCAACTGTAACAAACCTCAAGCTGTGAGAAGAGAAGAGATCAGTTCTCTGAGTTCATAAAAGACTGAATGCAGGCCTGTGGTATGTAAACAGCTCTTACAAAATAAGACTGCAAAAGGAGAGGAACGACACAGTGACATGTGGAGAACACACTGACTCGGGAGCGAGCATGAACAGTGAAGGGGGAGGATGATGTCACCCGTCTTCAGTTAAGAAACACCCAGCTGGGAGGGGAAGAAACGCCCCTGGATTTCAGGAACTGAGAAAATCAAGCTACAAGAAAAGAGCCAAACTGATGAAGCGATACATCCCCTTTAACTGAATATGATCGTTAACAAGAGGCAGAAACTGAAGATCCTGTTGATTTCCTCGTCTGTTGTAGGAGCTGACGCCGCGCGGCTGGAAACAGGTGGAGTCAGACAGAAAGTAGCGGCTTGTACTTCATGTCTATAGAGTCATTAGAGGGGTTCTCCGCTGCACAAGGGAATCTAACAGGCGGCTCTTGGGGCTCCGGTAAATGAAATGAGCTGACACTCCCCTTCCGCACATGAGCTCCGCAGCCAATCAGCAGCTGCCGCGGGGATGTCCATGTGCGGAAGTATAAGAATGAGCACAGAAGACCGGAGAGACGCGGTGCAGGAACCGGGCCCCGGAGGAAGGAGTGTGAGGGTTATTCTAGGACCTGTTAGATTTTCTTACAAAGTGGAGAATCCCTTTCAGTATATTTTTACATCCAACCGGGCATATTTATTATGGGAATTGTGCCAGAATTCTGCGACAATTTGTGCCAAAAATATAGGTGTACGTGCTTCACACCACATTAATGATGTGCAGTGTAAGACGGTCTTAGGTAAGGATTACATAAGACTGATAAATCTGCCCCAATGTATCCTAGATGCTGCTGTTTGTGTCCATGACCCATCTGCTGCTGTATCGGAAATTGCTAAATTTTTTATTCTTTTCCCTGGATAAAACAATTACTACATAATAATATGATAATCTAACATAAAGTAATGTAATATGAAATAAACATATAGAAATATAATATAAAATAATTTAACATAACATTATATTATAATAAAATAACTAACAACAATAATAATAATAATAATAATAATAATAGAAGAATAAAATACAAAATAATATAGAAATAATACAACTATATAATAATGTAAAGTAAGTACTATAAAATAACATAATATAATCTAAAGTAATATAATACAGCATTTGTAATGCAAAATAAAATAATCTAAAATTATATATATACACATATACACACGTATATACTGTATAGTAGTAAAATCTAAAATAATATAACACTATGAGATAATACAGGAATATAATATATAATAATAGAATTTCTACCCCTTTCCCCAGAGTGACTTCTTCTGGGGCTGCTTGTGTCTCTTGTATCTTTTCTTCCCTTGATGGTTCTGCGTAGCTCTATGTTCTCATACATCAGACCGAGCATCTTGCGGATTTCGGCGCTCTGTTCCCGCAGACGGGCGTTCTCGGTCCTCAGCTTCTCCATTTCCCGGCACTGGTCCATGGTGTCCTAATCTCTGGTCACACAGTAGAAGTCTTGGTGGCTCTCACTTCTTTCCCTTGTCGACACTAAAGATTTGCTGGACAAACCGGCCCTTGTCATCACTATCACCATAGGAACCATTTATGATGTCACGCAGGCTTCTATGATGTCTTCGCCTGTGACACGCGCACAGTTCTGATGTATGGGATGGGTTGTGGGCGATCACCATTGGAAAGTGTAGAATACAAGGGCCGGGTCATTTTCCAGCTATTGCTTCTAAGGCCGGGTCACATCTGTGGCAGATATTCCGTTGCAGGGGCGGTGACGTGTGGGATAACAATGCGCCCGATGGACCCCATTGACTGCAATGATCTGTCCAGTTTCCTCCTTGGTGTTTGTCATTTTAATGGAAGGAATAGGAATGGAATCTATGGAATTTATGGAATTTGTAATGGAGACTCTGAATACAACCTATGATGCAGATTTGAACTATGAAAGAAAAAAAACATGGCGTAGCATTGACATAAATGTTCATGTTACCTCTTAATCCCCTGTGCTATACATTTACACAGTAGTCGCGTTAAGGAGGTATGGTGCGGAGCATGCTCCACATCCAGTGGGTGCAACCACCACTAGTGGCCGGGATCAGAGACAGCTCCGATCCCGGCTATTTAACCATTTAGACTCCATGGTAAATAAATGCAGTCAGCTAGATGATTAAAGAACAGGACCGGCATCTGTTGTGACCCCCCAATCAGCCACTTTGGTTACCTTGTCAGCCAGAGGCTTAATGAAAGTCTCCATAGCTGCCATGTTTGTCCACCTATTACACCTATGCCATAGCCCAATAATTGAAAGAAAAAAATCTGAAATAAATAAAATAAAATATTAGTTCAAAACAGGGAAAAAAAAGTTATTACTAATTGGTATCTCCGCGTCTGTAAAAGTTCGATCTCTTACAATTTCACAACATTTATTCGGTAAGCTGAATACCCCACCAAAATTCCAACATTGGCATACAAAGTGATCAGAAAGTCTCATGTATACCAAGATGGGTCCAAGAAAGCAACACTTCAGCTCAAACAACAAGCCGTCACTCAGGTCCAAAGGTGGAAAAAACAACTTATGGGTCAAAGAATGAAAGTAGAGTAATTCCCTTGTCTCATCCTCATTACTTTTGAAAATCAAGCTCTCTTGGGCAAGAATGGGATTATCACAATTAGATCAACCTGATCCAGGGCTGCTTGGGTCAAGACTTTCTGGACCATGGGAAGAGGAGGGAAGATGTAAGTCAGCGGGAAATCCTATTCCAGAGACATGGCGTCCAGCTCCAGAGGTTCTTTGTACATGGAACAGAACACATTTTGTTTTGTTCCCACAAGGTCTTCTACTTGAGTTCCCCAATTTTGGGAAGTTTGGACGAAGAGGTCTTGATTGAGAGACAACTCGCCCAGTACAGTTGTGTCTCTGCTCAGCTCATCTGCCAAGATGTCCAGACTTCCAGGGATATGTACGGCGGTGAGAAGACGCAGATGCTTTTCCATAAAAGAGAAGATCTGAGAAGCTTTACCCACTTGAATGCAGAAGAGGACACTTCTACAGGACGCCAGGACCTGATTTTCAGGGCATCGTTTAAGCTTAAATCCAGCTTCTTCTGTTCTGTCGTCACATGAAGCAATGACCTGAATAACCTACTTATAACCTGGAGGTTATTTGGACTAGAGCTGAGATGAGCTACAGTGTGTGGGCCCCAAAGGGGACTTCAGCTCCACCAGAAGGCTATGTTCATCAACCTGTTGATGAACGGCTGGACAGCAACTCGATGAGCTATGACTTGTCAGGCAATAGAATCAAGTCTGTACTGCAAGCAAGCAGAGGTAGGAGCAGCACTTCGCACAGTACTTCTATATAGGATTCCTGAACCAAGAGAAGTGGGTGATGAGATCTTTTTAGTGCTCGCAAGAGAAGCCAGAAAGTCATGTGGCCACAAGATTAATGACAACTACAACAGTCCGGGTCATTTTGGGCTGAGTGTCCTGCCCTCTGGACAATGATGCTGCACAGCTTTGAAGATCAGTGATGGATGCCAGCAAGGAAGACTGGAGAGTGGCTCTTCTGGTTACTTTCAGACAAACTCCCAAGTGGTAGACAATCTCTGTGCCCTGAAACGAGGGTGATTACAGAGGCTAGCCAATGGTTTAGAGCTGGTAGGAATCTCCAATCTTTGTGTAACGGTCTGGTAGTGCATCCTCTGGACCACCGCAAGCGATGGTATAAGCCACTCCAGGTAGCGGAGTCTAAGTAGGTCCCGGTTTTCACCAGAGCCAGCCGCAAAGCGGTATGGACTTGCTGCAGCGGATTGCTACCAGGTCGCTACCCTGGTCATAACTTGCTTGAGTTGGCTGCTGAGGTGTAGCGTGGTACAGAGTCGTAAGGCAGGCTCGTAGTCGGGAACAGGCAGAACGGTCAGGGCAGGCGGCTAGGTTCGTAGTCGCAGGACGGAGGCAGAAGGTACAGAACACGGTATAATACAAGACGCTTATGGAATGCTTCCTCTCAAGGCACAGGGCACTATCAATTCGGCAAGGTTACTGGAAAGGGGCAGGACTTAAATAGGATTAGCGCCCTATGAAACCAATCATCGGCGCACTGTCCCTTTAAACTTGGCCGCAGTACCGCACGTGCCCTAGGGGGGTGAACGCGCGCCCGGCCAGCCACAGGGGGCGCGCGTCCGGCCCGGAACAGGGGCGTGACGAGGTAAGTGCCGGCTAATGCAGTGAGCGGCGGGCTGTGGGGATGGAGCCGCGGCATTGCCTGCAGCCGGTGTCGCAGCAGGGGTGCGGGTGTGCCCGCAGCCAGACACGGGGGCCGCGGGGACACCCGTAACAGTACTCCCCCTACTCCTGGCCCGCAAAAACCTAGTCAGGAGACCCCGGTCCAGGATGTTTTCCTCCGGCTCCCAAGACCTCTCCTCTGGCCCAAACCCCTTCCAATCGACCAAGAAAAATCGTCTCCCCCTAACCGTCTTCATGGCCAAAATTTTCTTGACGGTAAAAACATTGGTGGAGTCAGCTGCGGGAGACAGGGGAATCACAGACCTTGAGAACCGTTTACGGACGACTGGCTTCAGCAGGGAGACGTGGAAGGAGTTTGGGATGTGCATAGTTGGAGGGAGCCGGAGTTTGGAGGCCACAGGATTGATGTACCTCGGGACTACAAAGGGACCTAAAAAACGGGGACCAAGCTTGTAGCTAGGTATTTTAAAGAAGAAATACCTGGCATACACCGAACAAAATAAACTCCGCCTTTAAAACATACCTTTTAATAATACCATAAAAAAAAAATTACCTATACGAACCTATAAGAACAGTAGCGGGACACCCATATGGGGTAAGAACAGTAACCCTACACTGTCCCCTGGACTACACACCCTAAGATACCTAACACAATGGTTGTTTTAAGTGCGGTAAGTGTAAATTTTGCCAATATGTGACCAACTGCAAAACCTTTGGCGAGACTGACAGTCCTCATGAATATACTATTAAAGGATTCATTAACTGCACTTCCGTTGGTGTTGTTTATCTTGCCACATGTCCCTGTGGGCTTAATTATGTTGGAAAAACGCGCAGAGAACTGAGGAGAAGAATTGGTGAACATATTGGTGACATCAAAAAAAACAACATGATACGCCGATTGCAAGACATGTTTGGGAAAAGCATGATGGCAGGACTGATGCGATTCAATTTCGGGGTATTGACTTGGTAAAACCCCCGATGAGAGGAGATGATTGGGACAAACTCATTCTACAGCGAGAAACACAATGGATCTATAAGCTCAACTGTGTGTTTCCAAGGGGGCTGAATGAGTCACTGTCCTTCACGTGTTTCTTGTAACTATCGCTCTTATATTTTATCATACGTATAACCCGCATAGGAACACAGATTCCCTTTATTGTTATTTTTTATGCCAGATATCTATTCAATTTAAGACTATATATCTGACTTTATTCATTACTTCATGTTCCATTATGTGTAATGTTCTGATACCTACCCTAGTTTAGCAGGAAATAGTGTATTCTATATGCACATGTTTGGTATTGGTATATATAAAACCTGCTATTTGGGTGTGGCAACTGCTATCATCTAAATGCTTTTTATGTACTGCGTTGGAGGTATAGCAACATATATATTAAACTTTGTTGTGCCTCTGGACTATGTATCTTGTTGTAATAAGGCAGCGAGGTACCTGCATTGCTGGTTAACATGTTAGGCAGCACGTCAGACGCGAGCGCTATGCGGGGCAGTAACTCCGGCAGATTTTTGTATGTGATACCCCAACTCATGCGCGGTGTGGAGCTGTGATGACGGAGCTGCCATTTTTGGGTGTCCGCGAACGCTCGGTACACTCTTTGTGACGCGAGTACCGTCGGCGTAAGTGAGGCCGGCCCCCGTGTGTTTCTCAGTATGACATGCGCAGTACTTCACACTAGACGCCATATGCGGTGCTTTTGGACATGTTTAGGTGAGTGAATACAGTCTTTATGATATAGTGAATGGGGGCGTTTTTCTCCTCCATGCTTGGGGGAGTGTCCATCAGGGGGAGGGTTATATATTCCCTCAGGTATGTGACACAATTGTGGGACATTGGAAACTGATACAGGTATGAGAGTCCCCACTGAGGGGAGATACACCAACTCCCTTTCTTAGGGAAAAATCCCGGGGAATCTCGGCTATATTGCACGGGAGATTCAGTATTTTCTTTTCCCTTTTTGGTATTTTTTTCATTTTTTTTGTAATGTAGATACCCCTCTTTGGGTTAGGGGCTACAAAGTGATTTTCATTTTTTTTAGATGGATAGTTTTTTTCAGAACCCACTGGGAGCCTGAAGGGGGAAAAAAACCGTTTGGGGGGTTTTCAGTGGCCTTTTATAACTGCCCCCCGTTTCTTGTCATCTTATTGATCAAATTTCACCATTTGGGTAAATTGGTATAGAAAAGTACTAGCACTTTAATACCCTATTTTTCTTTCATTGATTGTTATTTATCGTGTGGGGTATTATAGAATGAAAATTTTCTACTGGGGACAAATTGTTATCCATGATATGTTTCATCCCCAGTGTCTTGATTTACTTGCTTTGGCTTTTTTTAAATATCTGCTTTTTGGTACCCTCACTGGGGGTTTCTTTACTTTTATCCTATATTTTTCATTTTCCCGTAGGGAGGCGGCACTTTATGGGGTACAGTTAGGAGTTGTACGGGTTCGCCCTTTTTGGGCGGGTTTCCCTTTTTGTGTTGGGTATTTTGGGGGTTGTAGTCCAGGGACAGTGTAGGGTTACGTCCTTCCCCCCATATGGGTGTCCCGCTATGTTCTTATGGTTCGTATATGTAATTTTTTTTATTGGTATTAAAAAAAAGGTATTTTTTTAAAAAGGAGAGTTTATTTGTTCGGGTTTTTGATATTCTTTCCTGTAGGCGTCATATGTGGGAAGTTTTTTTGTGTTTACCGGGCAGAACAGCCCCCTATCCCCAAAAAAGGAAAGGGGGGGGGTTTTTTCTTTTTCTTGCCCGCTTGGACCTTCTTTGGGGCAAGGCCGAAGCAGGATTGCGCCCCCCTTCAAAAATGGCAGATAGGTCCCGGCCCAGGTTACCCACGCGGGACATGGAGGAGGCAGGGGGCAGCGGAAGGGTGGGGGGGGGATGCCGACCAAAGATGTGGGGGGGGGATCCCCCAGCGGATTCAGGCCGGGGAAATTTATAAAAACCCCCCCAAGGAAAAGGGGAAACCAATCACTTGCCTAGCAGATGTAAAAGGGGGCGGAGATAGGTACCCAAACTTGATTTACCCCTCCACTTGCCATTGGATTGTGGGTGTACGTGGAAGAGAAGTCCATTCCTTTTATAGCGAAAAAAGGCCTGCCAAAATTTTAGAGAATTGAATCCACGGGCTGAAATATATTAAGGGGAAACCCAGGAGTCGGAAGTATGTTTTAAAAAAAAAATGGCGAGTAAAAAGGGGCAGAGGGGAAAACCCGGGAAGGGGAACGAAAAGGGGCCCTTTTGGGAAAAAAGCTCAGGGACCCCTAGATAAAACCCTATTTCCTCATAGGGCGGAAGGTCGGTTATGAAGTCCAAAACAATATGGATCAGGGACTTCTAGGCGGGGGAGGTTGAAATAGTCCCGCAGGTTTGAGTTGAGGTGATTGTTGCGGGCACAGGTGGTACAGGCCTCCACGAAACTCCTTCACATTTTGGCAAGTCCGGCCACCCATTAGAACCGGGGAAAACAAGCAACAAAACTCCGACCAGATTCCAGCTTGCGAGAGCAATGACCATTTCGCACCCTCAACCAGAGCGCAGGGGCCCCATATGTCTTTCCCGGGGGGTCCCCTTTGGGGTTAATGGGGGCCCGGGGTACCCGAGTTTTTGGAGGGACATATGCGTGTCGACCTCTTCTTCATCTAACATGGGGCACGAGAAAGGGACGGCCTTTAGTTCTTTTCTGCCGGTTGGAAATGGGGTAAGTAGGAACCGGGCGAAGAAAAGAGACCACCTTGCTTGGCGGGGGGTTTAGGCGTTTCGCAGTCTGGAGGAGAGGGGAATTTTTTTGGTCAGTGAAGATATTCACGGGAAAAAAGAACACCCATTCTTCCAGAGCAAGTTAATGGACAGAAGTTCTCAATCCCGGTGGTATAGTTTTTCTCCCCCCGAAAAAATCCCGGAAAAGAACCCCCAAGGGCCGAGTCTTTCCCTTGGGGCCCCCCTTTGGGGGAGGGCCGCCCCACCCCTTGGAAAAGGTGGACTTCTAAAAAGAAGGGTTTCTCTGTATCAGCGGGGCAACAAGGTCGGAAAGTGAATGCTGCCCCAATTTAGAAAAAGCTTCTTCGGCAGCGGGGGCCCAGTTTCGGGGTTTGGGAGTTTTTAGTGAAGCCCAATAGGTGCTCCCAAAGTCGAAAATGGGGATAAACTGCCGGAGTAATTGGGGAAGTCCAAGAAGCGTTTTATGGCCCCAAGGCCCAAAAGGTCGTGGCCCTGTAGGACGGCGTAGGTTTTTGGGGGGGTCCCCTCGCAAACTCTTGTCCGAATTATGTACCCAGGAAGGGGAAGGCGGTTGGTGAATAGGCACTTTTTCCGTTTTGGCGTAGGAGGTTCTGTGCAGGCTTTTTAGGCTTGGCGCCCATGCGCTGGTGGGTTGCCGATGGGAATACCCAGGATGTCATCCCAAATAAACCATTATGCAGAGATACAGGGGATCTCTGCAAATTCATTGAGAAAAAATCCTGGAAAATTCGGGCATTGCACAAGCCCAAGGGATACAAGATACCTGAAGTGCCCATCACGAGTATTGAAGGTGTTTTTACTCGTCACCTTCCCCGGGTCCGGGGCGAGATTATACGCCCCCCCAAATACAACTTGGAAAGACTTTGGCTCCCCCGGGGACGTCAAAGGTCCCTGTCAATGGTAAAGGATACTGGTTTTTGATGGTGACTTGTTGAGACCGCGGGGGTCGTGCCTGTTAGGGATCCATCCTTCCTCCACAAAGAAAAATCGGGGACCCGTAGAAAGTCGATTTTCGATGAAGCCTTTTTTTAAAAATTTTTTTAAAAGTAGGCCCACAAAACCTGATTTTGGGTACGGAGAGCGGGTAGAACTTACCCCGGGGTGGACTAGTCCCAAGCTGCAGATCTATAGAGCAATCATACGGATGGTGAGGAGGAAGTGTCTATGCTTGCTTCTCAGAGAAGACATCCTGGAAGTCCTGATACAGTTGTGGCAGGCCAGGCAGCGGCTTGAGAGAGGACTGTGGAAGAGTGGGGTGCACCCGGCGAGGTGCCGATAGGCAGCGAGACTGGCAGTGTCGACCCCAACGCAAGGCTTAAAGCCCGTCTTCCATTCGAGTGTAGGGGCGTGATGCTGCAGCCATGGAAGCCCTAGAAGAACAGCCGAGGAAGAATGGGGTAACACGAAGAATAGAATTCTTTCCCTGTGCAAAGCTCCTACATGTAGGATCACTGGTTCAGTCCAGAAGATGATGGAGTCACTCAATAGTTCACCACTGACGGACGAGATGGTCTAAGCGGACCACCGAAAGACGATACTTGGTCACCAAAGAAGCATCCATAAAGTTCCCACAGATCCGGATTCCAGGAAGGCAGATCCTTGGAACGAGATTCCGGAATTGGATGTGACCAGAACTGGCAGCATGAGCCATGGAGAGGGGTTGTTCACACCTAGGGATGCCTCTCCCACGAAGCCTAGGTGCGCTCATTTCCCGGACGTTGCGAATGGAGTGGACAACCCCTGCGGAAATGTTCAGGGCTGCCGCAATAGAGGCACAGGTTCTCCTCACGTCGTTGGGTAAGTTCTTGCGGAGTCAGGTGGGCTCTGTCCACTTGCATGGCCTCTTCCATGACTGGCTGGGAAGGAGGCAGTGGAGGCCGAAGAAACACCGGCGCAAGACTAGGTAGACGACGTGTTTGGACCAGTTTGCGCTCTTGGCGGAGCTCCTCACGTCTCTAGGAGAAACGGATGTCAATGCGGGTTGCCAGATGGATGAGCTCACTTAACAAAGACAGAGGGTCCCGTGTCGAGAGAACATCCTTAATCTGGCTGGAGAGGTCCTTTTTGAACGTGCCACTCAATGCTGCATCGTTCCAAGTCAATTCAGAAGCTAAGGTGCGGAATTGCACGGCGTAGTCACCAACAGAGGAGCTCCCTTGCTGTAGGTTTAACAAGGCGGTTTCAGCAGACGAGGTGCGGGCAGGCTCCTCGAAGACACTGCGGAACTCCTGCAGGAAGGTCGCCAGATCGGCTGTGATCGGATCGCCTCAGTCCCAAAGTGGGGTCGCCCAGGTCAGGGCTTTCCCGGAGAGGAGACTGACCATGAAGGCCACCTTGGACCTTTCAGACAGAAACTGATCAGTTATAAGTTCCACGTGGAGGGAGCACTGGGTGATGAACCCCCTGCAGGCCTTAGGGTCCCCGTCAAACTTTGTCGGCATGGACAACCGGAGTTTTGGAACGGCTGCCACGGGAGGAGCCACGGCAGCCGGCTGCTGCTGCTGAGTGGCCAGGAGCTGCTACATCATTGTATCATTGTAGTCAGTTGATTTAGCTGCTGCGCTTGCTGTGTGATCTGTTTAGACTATTGAGCCACGATGGTGGTAAGATCAGATACACTCGGTAGAGGCACCTTGGCGGGATCCATGGCCGAATCGAACTGTAACGGTCAGTGGTAGTGGATCCTGTGGACCACAACAAGCGATGGTAATAGCCACGCCAGGGAGTGGAGACTAAGTAGGTCTGGTTTTCACCAGAGCCCGCCGCAAAGCGGGATGGACTTGCTGTGGCGGATTGCTACCAGGTCGCTACCCCTGACGTGACTAGCTCACGGTGGCTGCCGAGGTATAGCGTGGTACAGAGTCGTGAAGCAGGCTCGTAGTTGGGGACAGGCAGAACAGTCAGGGCAGGCGGCAGGGTTCGTGGTCGAGGGATGGAGGTAGAAGGTACGGTACACGGTATAATACAGGACACTTGTGGAACGCTTCCTTTCAAGACACAGGGCACTATCGATTTGGCAAGGTTACTGGGAAGGGGCAGGACTTAAATAGGATCAGCGCCCGATGAAACCAATCGGCACACTTTCCCTTTAAACTTGGCCGCAGTACCGCGCGTTCGCCCCCTAGGGGGCCCGGCCAGCCACAGGAGCTCGTGCCCAGCCCAGAACAGGAGCGCAGCGAGGTAAGTGCCGGATAAGGCAGTGATCGGTGGGCTGTGGGGACGGAGCCGCAGCATTGCCTGCAGCCGGAGCCGCAGCAGGGGTGCAGGTGTGCAGGGGTGCAGGGGTACCTTTTTTACTAAAAGCGGAATGCAAAGTGTTTATCTGAAGAATCTATATTGATCTAGGTTGCGTTCTGGATTGAATATTGTGTAAACTTTTCATTAAGTATTCAATGTAATATCTTGTTTAGGATCTCACTATATTAGATATATACGACTATTATACACTCCCCAGGATATTTGGTGATGTAAGTACTAGGGTATCATAGGACTAGTCATCGGTGGATGGGGCCGTCCCTTTCGGGACGACTACTCTGTCCGTATAGGTAGGCAACAGGTGTAGGGTCATTGTTAGATATATCAGCTACATGTTGCTATCCACCGAATCCTATCCTTTAAGCCTGGGATTGTGTTATTTGGTAAAATTGGTATTGAGATTTGTATGTGTTTGTGGCCATTGTGTGTATTTTTATAGATTTAAATTAAAGGTTATATTTTAATAGTGAGGCCTTCTTAGTTAGTTTCCTTCTGTGAAGAGCCCATCTAGAAGACTGGACG
Source organism: Phyllomedusa bahiana (assembly GCA_025379985.1). Taxonomy (NCBI): domain Eukaryota; kingdom Metazoa; phylum Chordata; class Amphibia; order Anura; family Hylidae; genus Phyllomedusa; species Phyllomedusa bahiana. Next base: position 17,198 of record JAODAL010052859.1, read on the forward strand.
GTTCAAGGCCTCTCGTCACCATGGGAAAGCGAGCCGTCCTCCAATGTAAAGGAGCTCAAGGCGTTGAGTTGGTGCTTATTTGAAGTTCTGTAAAAGTCCGTATGGACAACACAACAGCAGCAGCTTACATACACAGGAACTGGGTCCCTCATCCTTATAGAAGAAACTTCTCAGTGTCTTCTGAGCCCACCTGGGCAGTTGTAGTCTGGTAACTCTTATGGCAAATCAGCTCTACTGTCCATAGGATCCCAGAGCGCCATGGCAATTTCTCTCGGGCACCACTCGTCCCTGCAGAATTTAACGCTCAAACATCTTAGACTTCTCACCTTATCAGCATATCCCTACCAATTCCTACCTCTGGTATGCGTGCCCCCCATAGATAGGTATACAGGTCCTCTGTAGGTAGGTAATGTAGCATCCTGTAGGAAGATAGGTATATATGCCCCTTGTAGGTAGATACACATCCCCCTGTAGGTATACAGCCCCCTGTAGGAATATAGACACCTGTAGGCAGGTACACAGCCCCCTGTATGTAGGTACACAGCCCCCTGTATGTAGGTACACTGCCCCCTGTAGGTAGGTACACTGCCCTCTGTAGGTAGGTACACTGCCTCCTGTAGGTATATAGCTTCTTTTAGGAATATAGCACCCTGTAGGTAGGAACACAGTCCCCTGTAGGCACACAGTCCCCTCTACTATAGGTATATAGCCCCCATAGGTACACAGCCCCCTGTATATACAATCCCCTGTAGGTAGATATGGCCACTCTAACTTAGAAAATAAAAATGCTACTCACCTCTCAGCGCTCCCCACTGAGAAGCTGTCTCCGGAAGCTAATTTCTGAGCAGTGTAGCATCATCATGCCACCTACGCCGGGACATTAATCCTGGCTTCTCCTATGCCAGAAGCCTATGGTCTTGCGTCCAAGGAGATACAGTGGCACAGGAGGCATGATTTCACCTCCTGCATCACTTAAAGAGATGGCGGGTCCGGGCCTGCACACGGGCGTGCCACCTGGACCTGCCGCAAGACCTGAGTTACGCCACTGGGTAGGGTAAGTGGCTGCCTGGGAGGGCCGTCTAGCCTGCCCAATGGAAAACATGGCCCTGGCTATAGTCACCTTCCTCAGTTTCATTTCCTCATGATCCAGGGGGACATAGTCTACATATTTAGTACAGGAGTTATATTGGTGCTAGTTCATGAGAACTGTAGGGGAGACCTCCACTTTGAAAGCCCTGCGCCTCTTTGAGGTGGATTCTATATTACATGACACTGAGCTGCAGCGCGGGGGCCAAGACCCTGACACTGAGCTGCAGCGCGGGGACCGACACCCTGACACTGAGCTGCAGCGCGGGGGCCAACACCCTGACACTGAGCTGCAGCGCGTGGGCCAGGACCATACAGGGTTTAACAAGACAGGTTCCACTCAGAACAGGGGCTTGCCATGGTTGATCAAAGAAGCTGAGTGCATGTTCTCATCATCATATCCAGAGATGAGTGCAGCCATCATTTCTGCAGAGGTTACAGGGGTGGGGGTCAGACTGTCAGTGCTCAGACCATACGCCACACACGGCATCACATTGGTCTGCATGGCTGTCATCCCAGAAGAAAACCTCTTCTAAAGATGATGCACTAAAAAAGCCCACAAACAGTTCGCTGAAGACAAGCAGACTGAGGACATGGATTACTGGAACTATGCCTTGTGGTCGGTTGAGACCAAGATAAACCTATTTGGTTCAGATGGTGTCAGCTGTTACAATTAGATCCAGCCATGGATCCCACCATGATGCACTTGCCGAATGATCGAGAAATCAGAACGGTGGTAGCCCAACAGTCTCAACAGATCACCCAGCAGGCGCAACAAATCAATCAGATATCCACCATGATGCACCAACTCCTTACTGGTCAGAAATTGCCATCTACACCAGCTGCTATGCCTCATCCTGCGGTTCCTGTGGCATCCATTGGTCCCAAGCTGCATCTCTCTTTGCTGACCAAATATGATGGAAAACCTGAGGCCTGTCATGGCTTCATTACGCAGTGCACTATGCACGTGGAACTCATGGCTAACCAATTTCCCACATAATGCGCCAAGGTGGCCTTTGTGGTTAATCTCCTCACTGGAGAAGCACTAGCATGGGCTAATCCCCTTTGGGACAGGAAGGATCCAGTGACCAAAAATCTCAATATATTCCTGGATGAATTTTGCAATGTTTTTGAAGAACTCACAGGTGCTTCTTCCACTGCAACTGCTCTGCTTGACCTGCGCCAAGGGGATTCCACAGTCGGGCAATATGTCGTAGAGTTTTGTACTCTTGCCTCTGAACTGTTGTGGAATAAAGAGGTCCTTGTCGCTATGTTCTAGTAGGGCCTCACAGGCAGGTTAAAAGATGAGCTGGTCAGTCGGGACCTTCCAATGAGCTCATCCGTCTTGCCACCCACATTGAAATTTGCTTTGCCGAAAGAGAGAAGGAGCTCTGCCAAGAATGCGCACCAGTCCTGCCACACCGCCTTCACTGCCTTGCTCCGGTGTTTCAAAGGCCTCCACTTCCTCCAGCAATGGCTGTTACGGAGGAACCCATGCAAGCGGACAGCCACCTTTCACAGCACCTGTCGATCACAGCAGAATTTTTACCTCTACGGCGCTAGTCCTGAACACTTTCGTATGGACTGTCAATTGCGTCCGGATAACTCCCACAGCTAGGCTGCATGGGAGAGGTGTCCCGAGGTGTGATCACTACCTCTCCATGTCTTACCTTTTTACCTCATCTGGTGTCAAGTTCTAAGCCTTTGTGGATTCTGGATCAACCGGGAACTTCGCTGACGCATCTCTGGTCTCTAATTATCGTCTCTCGGTGGTCCATCTTGTCAAGCCTCTGGTTATCTCTTCTATTAGAGGTGAATGCCCGAGTGACTCTATTCAGTTCTGTATTGATCCTCTGTGTCTCCAAATGGGGGCATTACACAAAGAAAGAATCAAGTTCTACGTATTGTCCAGCACTTCCTCTGCAGTCCTTCTGGGACTTCCGTGGCTACAGCATCACGCTCCAGTCCTCAATTGGCAAACGGGCGAAGTCACAAATTGGGGACAAGACTGTCTTTCCTGCTGTCTTATGGTACCATGTCTGGTGTGTGCCATTTTCCCACTGACGTCTTTCAAGCCACTGCCGGTCCTGTCTGCACCATATCAGGAATTCACTAATGTATTCTCGGAGAAGCAGGTGGAGACCCTTCCTCCTCATCAGCCTTATGACTGCCCAATAGACCTTCTGCCTGGTACTAGTCCACCACGGGGCAGGGTCTATCCATTGTCCGTGCCAGAGACTCAGATCATGTCGGCCTACATTAAAGAGAACCTTCAAAAGGGTTTTTCCTCAAGTCTTCCTCTCCTCCTGGTGCCAGATTTTTCTTCATGGAGAAAAAAGATGGTTCACTCCATCAATGCATAGACTATCAGGGTCTCAGCAAGATAACCTTGAAAAATCTTTATCATCTGCCACTAATCTCTGAGCTCTTTGACCAGCTCTGGGATGCCAAGTTAAACTTGTGGAGAGCCTATAACCTCATCCCAATCCATGAAGGAGATTTATGGAAGACTGCATTCAAAACCCAAGTATCTATTGATGTGCTTTGGTTTATGTAATGTTCCTGCTGTTTTCCAAGAATTGGTTAATGAGATCTCTTGTACTCATGTGTCATTGTATATCTGGACGATATCTTTGTCTACTCAGACAATCTAGAATCACATCGGGCTTACGTACACCAGGTTCTAAGTCGTCTGCAAAGCAATCAGCTCTATGCCAAGCTGGAGAAATGTGTATTTGAATGGTGCTCCCTGCATTTCCTCGATGGATCCTGCCAAGCTTTCGGCTGTTGGTCTTTGGGCTATACATTGCCTCCTGGGTTTTGCCAACAACTATCGGCAATTTTTTCCGCACTTCTCCACCATGGTGGCGCCCATTGTGGCACTTACTAAGAAGAACAGAAACACCAAACTTTGGCCACTTGAAGTAGAGGAAACCTTCTCTCATATGAAGTCCATGCTTGCCTTCCTACCAATCCTGAGCCATCCTGGTCCGGAGAAAGTCTTCTTCCTTGTGGTCAACTCCTTATCAGTGGGGGCTGGAGCGGACCTTACGTTACTTCTGTTACTTCTGTTTTTTACTTCAAGACTGTAACGGAGCGGCGCCGACGGACGTACGCCGATGCGCCGACCGCAGACATCCGGGTGTGGATCACCGCAGACGAGGTGGTAGCTGGAGGACCACACCAGGGAGCGGAGTCTAAGGGGCCCCTGGTCTTCGCCAGAGCCCGCCGCAAAGTGGGATGGACTTGACTGTGGGACCCCCAGGTTGCTACCCCTGACGTGGCTACCTGCAGTGACAGCCGGGGTGCAAGACAGGAATCCAGGTGGTGGAATACAGGAACACAGGAACATGTACAGCAGGATACAGGAGGGTTAAACTTACACATAGCACCACAGGATACAGCAGGAACTGGACGAGTATCACATCAGGTACAGACCAGGTAACTCGGCAGGAACAGGAGAGCACATACAGGACAGGAACACGGCAGGATACAGGAGACACAGACACGACGGAAGGACGGCCAGGAGCTCAGATGACAAAGACACTGGACCAGCATCTCAGGGATTAAAGGCTCCAACAGCAGACCTGAGATGCTGGCAGGAGCTCAAGATGGGAAGCAGCTGGAACACAGCAACAAACTGCAATGAACTGACCCAGAGCAGAGGCAGGAACTTTCTCTTATAGGCAGGGGTCAGAGGTAAAGAGGAAGTAGACAGAGACAAGTAACCTATAAAAGACAGGAAGCTGCAGCGCGCGCGCCCTAAGATGAACAGAGCACACACAGGAACCCAGGAAGCAACAGAACAGGACAGGCATCCACAGGAAGGCACGACACGCCGACGGCCCAAGGCAGGGAACCGCGGCGTGAACCGTGACAAAGACTTTTTCTCCTGTAGAGAGAAACTACACTATTGGGCATCAGGAATTACTGGATATCAAGTTGCCCTCAGAAAAATGACTCCATCTGCTGAAAGGGGCTTGTCATTTGGTCAACATCTACACAGACCACAAAAATCTACTCTATCGCCAGACGGCCCAGTTTCAAAATCCCCGGCAAGCTAGAACTGCTTATTAGAATGACACGGCTTATGTCCTCTCCTGTGCTTAAAGGGGTTGTCTCACTACAGGGATCACTGTTTTTTATGTTAAAGATCTTGCAAAAACAAGTCACTTTGCAATATGTGTCCATGACCAGTGTCCTACCTATTCCTAGATATCCCCTCTTGTATGAGTGCATCAGCCCCTCAGGTGTATGCTACAGCCCTTTTCATCTCTCCTGTGGTTGTAAAACACTGGTTGCATAGCTACGACCTACCCTCTGGCAGCCTGGGAAAACCCAAAAAACAGCCCCAAAAACAAGGGAAACAAGAAAATGATGAGGTGAGATGAACAAGTAGTGAGACAACCCCTTTAAAACCAAAGATGAGAATTACTGGTGAATCAACAAAACCCCCAACGGCAACTTTATTAGTACCCTGTCCAATGTCTTTAAAACACTTAATTTCTATTCAGCAACACAGGGCGGAACTCAGTGATTAGGCATGTAGACAGGTAAAGAAAACTCCTGAGTTAAAAACCGGCATCAGTATGGGGAAGAAAGGTTTTTTGGGGCCCTTTTGAACGTGGCATGGTTTTTTGGTCCCAAAAGGGCTGGTCTGGTTTTTCAGAAACTGCTGTTTTGGGTTTTTCACGCAAACCACTCTAGGTTTCAGGAAGGGTCGAAAAAAAAAAACACAGTGGCGGCAGTCCTGGGGGGAAATGCCTTGTTGATGCCAGGGTCAAAGGAAAAGGGGCAGATGGTTCGAGCTGATAGAAAGGCAACAGTGACTAAAAATAGCCACCCTTTAAAAACCAAGGTGGCAGAAGGTTCTGAACGCACATACGGCGAACTTTGAGGCAGTGGGTACAGCAGCAGAAACCCCCCGGGTGCACTCCTTTCAGCTAAGAACAGGAAAACTGAGGCTCCCAATTTGCCCAAGCTCATCGAATTGGACAGTGAAGTTTGGAAAAACGTTGCCTGGTTGATGAGTCTCGATTTTGCTGCGACTTCGGTGGTGGGGTCAGAATTTGGCGTCAAACAACTGAAAGCATGGATCCATCGCCTTGTATAAGGTTCAGGTTGGTGGGGTGGTGTAGGGTGGGGGGGAATGTTTTCTTGGACTTTTTGGGCCCCTTGGTACCAATGAGATCTTGCAACCTTTTTGAATTATGCCACAAAGAATTGAGGCAGTTCTGAAGGAAAAGGGGGCCCAAACCGTTACTGCAGGTGTACCTAATAAAGTGGCCGGTGAGTGTATATGCATTCTGCTAAAGCAGTAGACAAAGCGCCCATGCTTAACCCTTCATCAAAAAGTTTTTTATTACTTCTTTAAAGGGGATGTTTTGCTTCATCAGTTCGGCTGTTTTCTTGAAGCTTGAGCCTCTCATTTCCTGAAATCCAGGGGCTTTTCTTCCCCTCACAGCTGGGTGTTTCTTAACTGAAAATGGATGACATCATCCCCTCTTCACTGTTCATGCTGTCTCCAGTGTGTGCCCCCCCCCTCCACATGTCACTGTGTCGTTCCTCTCCCTATGCAGTCTTATTTTTGTAAGAGCTGTTTACATACCTGCATTCAGTCTAAACAGTCTTCCATGAACTCAGCACTGATCTCTCACAGCTGGACGGTTGCTACAGTTTAATCCAGCACTGATCCATCTCCATTCAGGTTTGCATAAGGCACCAATACACAGGAGCATTAAGGTACTGTTGCACAATAATGCCGTTTTCTGATTATAGAGACAGCTGCAGTGTCAGTGAGGAGCACTTAGCTGTATAGAGTGAAAAAAATTTCGGTCCCTTACACGCAGGAGCATTAAGGCACCGGGCACAATTCTCCTGTTTTTGATTTTAGGACTGCTGCAGTGTCAATGGGGGAGGCAGCTAGCTGTATAGAGTGAAATTGTTCACGGCCCTAATTCTGAGTGAGAGGCAGGAATGCAAGCTCTGTGAATACAGCCGTCCTCAGCTAATGAACTGGGAAAGTTTGTTTACAGAAACAGAAGATAAGGCAGACTATGCTCCCCTACCTCATACAGGGTGTACTAGGGTTCAGTAATTAGACCTTTAGGTGGGGCCGTCCTTATCGGGTCCATGTCTCCACTTGCATATTGTCAGTTAGTATAGGTATAGGAATATATAGGGTCAGTGGTCCTATGTTTGGGTATAGTAATTTTATAGTTAGAGAGTTATTAAAAGTTAAGTTTTATAAGTCTTTTCCAGTGAGTTCTATAAGTTTTTGGACTATTAAAGTAATTATTTGGGTTACCTCATTTACCCTTCTTTAGTATTCCCCTAAAAGTAGGACAGCAAGGCAAAGTCACAGGGAAACACTCATTGCTTTCTCTTACTGGGGTTTCTGTCGAAGTAGGAGCCTGTAAAGAAGAATGGTTTCAACGTCACCATTCTAGCAAATTTGTTAACATCTAACAACGTATGAAAAATAGTGAATTAATTCACAGGAACATAGCCAAGTCCTTTTGAGATGACTGATAACTGCTCAGAAGAAATACTCTGACTTGATAAATTCACCACCGCAGTTTGTTCATTGGGGTTCTCAGTTCCCACAGGATAGATCTTCTTTCTAGGTTTCTTCCCTGCTGTCACGAGTTGCGGCGCGATCCGCGACTGCACTCGCTCGGTACGGGCGCAGTCACTTACCCGACCACGCTCCTCTGCGTCTGTCTGCCGGTCGGTGCGCGCGCCCCTCTCCTGAATTTAAAGGGCAAGTATGCCGGTAATTGGCTGATGCCAGCTGCTGACCCTATATATTGCTTCACCTTCCGGAAGCACCTTGCCGAATCCATAGCACCTATACCCTATGCGAGGAGCCTCTTCTGTGTTTCCGGTTGCCCTTTCCCTGTACCAGTCCTTCCGGCTTACGTTCTCCGACCACGAACCTTCGCTGCCTGCCCTGACCTTCTGGCCTGTCCCCGACTACGTTTGCCTGTCGATTCTGCTCTACGCTGCACCTCGGTTACCACCGCAAGCAAGTCACCTCAGGGGTAGAGACCTGGTGGAATCCCGCCGCAGCAAGTCCATCCCGCTTTGCGGTGGGCTCTGGTGAAAACCGGGACCCACTTAGTCTCCGCTCCCTGTCGTGGCCCGTACCACCGCTTGCGGTGGCCCAGTGTATCCACTACCTCGCTGCATTACAGTTGGATTCGGCCATGGATCCCGCCAAGGTGCCTTTACCTAGTGTGGAGGATCTTACGTCCATCGTGGCTCAGCAGTCGCAGCAACTGGTGCAACAAGTGCAAACAACTTGACCAGTTGCCGCCCTGATGCAACAACTTATTGCTTCTCAGCAATGGCCACCATCTCCCCCCGTGGCTCCTCCTATGCCGACCATTCCCGTCCGCCCCCGTGG